>CM060350.1:6072932-6077932 GCA_030674155.1 Stramonita haemastoma
TAAAGGCTCCTAGCGCAAAATTAGGTAATGTGCTAAGCGACTCATTTCGTGGTGGAGCGTCACATATGTGTGTCTCTCTTTGTGTGTGATAAGCTGTTATCCTGAGTAAGTGAATATGTGAGGTGTTGATTTTGTGTGCTGTGAAATGTTGTTTTGACTGTTGGTTGTTTTCTTGCTGTTTTTGTTTGTTGTTTTCTTGCTGTTGTTGTGATTATAGCTTTTTTCTAAACCATTAATTGCCACAGTTTTCCCTGGTGTACTGTCATTACTTCTTTGGGCCCAACTTTGTAAATAGTGTCTCAGGCCACTTCTAGGTAAAAGTGCTTTGCAGCTTTCCACTTACATTGTTTTTACATTCTCACATTACATCACATTGTATTGCTTACATTAGTTTGTTTGCAAAAATCAACATATAATCATGATAATGAAAATGTTCAGAGACTTTACAGTTTGAAACTGTTAATCTGCAAAATGCAATATATATGTAAAACCATTTGTTAAAAACCCTACAATATGAGGAATCTATATAGCCTTCATTGTCTTGTGATAGCACTACTTCCATCACAGCTGTCAATTCCCCCGGTTTCAGCTCCTCTCAGCTGCTAATTATCCCATCCCATCCCAGCTCAGCTGGTGTTATTTATAGCAGGAGCTGACCACACATGGACTAGGTAAAAGGAAGGAGAGCGCTAAATTTAGGACTTTGGACTAGGCCTTACTGAGTGATGTTGGATTTGTGCACTGTGCCATCAGACAGCATGTATTTACTACAAGCAAGAGACACAGTTCTAAGATTAGTCAGACTAGTCACTACTAGCTTGCCCCCCCAAAAAATACCTGGAGCAGAAGAGCTTCATTTTGATGATCATTGAGTTTTCACTTATCAACAGTCATCCAGGTCTGAACATCTCTGATGCAGGTCTCAGTGTTTTCAACAGTAGACTAGATTTGACAAGGAAGATATGAGTTTTACTGAATATTTTTGCAATGCACAAATCACAGCAAAAATGGTAAGACTGCATTTCTTTAAATAGGAAAAAAAAAATCTCAAACAACAAGTGATACATATAAGAAGCACTTAGGAAAATAAAAACAGATATTGTGTGATGTTTTATTTGGTGTAAAAAGCTAAAGGAGATTGGGGGAGGGGGTAGAAGTAGAAGGACTCAGAAATGAGCAGTGAATGATTGGTGAACACAGTGGGAATAGTTTGTACCAGGAGCCACAAGACATTAGGGCAGGCTTGTCCTCCAGTATTGCTGGCTTCATCTATCTTGCCAGATAAAAGTTTTGGAAAATAAATTGTTTAAAACAAAACCTAATTATAGAAGTTATCATTTGTTGTGGGTTTAAGTATCCCTTGTATGCTGACATTAAGCATTGGTTTTACAACTTCTTTTTTTATAGTAAAGGGTACATTGTTTCCTATTGGATTTTTTAAATTTTAATTTTATTTGTTTTATTTTATTTTTTTCATGTTGAGGATAATGGATGCATAGCTCTTGAAAGTAGTGTAGAGGTGGTGATGTTGTAAAGACTCCACTTGACTACATGAATTGCAGTTCTCTGTTTCTCTCTGTCTCTGGCTGTCTGGCTGTATCTGTCTCCTCTGTCTGTTTGCTCTGTCTCTGTCCTCTCTCTCTCTCTGTCCTCTTCTCTCTCTCTGTCTCTCTCTCTCTCTCTCTCTCTCTCTCTCTCTCTCTCTCTCTCTCTCTCTCTCTCTCTCTCTCTCCTCTCTCTCTCTCTCTCTCTTCTCTCTCATCTCTCTCTCCTCCCCCTCCCTGTCCCCCTTTTTTTTGATTAATATCACCTCTCCCTCTCTCCTTTTGTATGTTTGTCTCTCTTTCTCTCCCTTTCTCTCTCTCCTTCCCTCTCCTCTCTCTTCTTCTCTCTCTCTCTCCTCTCCTCTCTCTCCTCCTCCTCTCTCCTCTCTCTCTCCTCTCTCTCTCTCTCTCTCTCTCTCTCTCTCTCTCCCCCTCCTCTCTCTCTCTCTCCTCCCTCGTGCCTGTTTCTGTCTGCCTGTCTGTCTCTTTCTCTGTCTTCTGTCTCTTCCTCTGTGTTCTGTTTGTCTGTCTGTCTGTCTTCTCCCCTCTCTCTCTCTCTCTCTCTCTCTCTCCTCTCTCTCTCTCTTTCTCTCTCCCTCTCTCTCTCTCTCTCCTCTCTCTCTCTCTCTCTCTCTCTCTCTCTCTCTCTCTCTCTCTCTCTCTCTCTCTCTCTCTCTCTCTCTTGTTTGTCTGTTGTCTGTCTTTCTGTCTTCAGTATATGACCTGGTTTAGTGTTACATGAAGCCATGGCAGCATTACCTTGCCAAAGGAGAGCACATGCCTTGAATATTAAAAAAAAGATATTTCTATGGTATCCTTGTGTTATTTTGTAGATGTCCGGGGCTGCTAAATGGGCTGTACAGCTTATTAGTAGTAACTGTCCTACATTCCTTCATTGGTTCATTCTCTCTTGGTCCTGTGTTGTGATTGTGGCAGATACAGTGAATTTAGAAAACTTTGGCATTTGAAGTATAAAGAGGATCTCTTTGAGCTTGTATTCATTAACTAGTAGAGTATCCATTTTAGTTTCTGTTTTTATTTTGAATTCAGTGAAGCAGAAGAGGGGTAGGATCCTAGTTTGTTTCCACTTTGTTAGTGTGGGTTCATTTGTACTGTGTGGCTCTATTTTACCTTGGTTTTCTTTTTGTCTTTTTTTTGTTGTTGTTGTGTTGAGGTTTTTGTTTCATTGTTGTTGTTGTTTTTTTGGTGTTTTTTTTTTTACAAAAAGAATAAAGGGGATTTAGCAGGGAGGTTATCAGGTCACATAGCAAGGTGTTACAGTGTAAAATAGCAGGGTGATACAAGGTAAAATAAGGTGTTATGGGGTAAAATAGCTGGGTATTTCTGTGTAAAGTAGCAGTGTTACAGGGTAAAATAGCTGGATGTTACAGGATAAAATAGCAGGTATTACTGTGTAAAGTAGCAGTGTTACATGGTAATATAACAGGGTGTTACAAGGTAAAAGAGCAGGGTGTTACAGTGTAAAGTAGTAGTGTTACATGGTAAACTAACAGGGTGTTACAAGGTAAAATAGCAGGGTGTTACAGTGTAAAGTAGCAGTTTACAGGATAAAATAGCAGGGTATTACTGTGTAAAGTAGCAATGTTATAGGGTAAAACAACAGGGTGTTACAAGGTAAAGTAGCAGGATATTACAGTGTAAAGTAGCAGTGTTACAGGGTAAAATAGCTGGGTGTTACAGTATAAAATAGCAGGGTGTTACAGTGTAAAGTAGTAGTGTTACAAAGTAAAATAACAGGGTGTTACAGGTAAAAAAAGTAGTGTTACAGGGTAAGATAACAGGGTGTTACAGGTAAAGATATGTTACAGGTTAAATAACTAGGTGTTACAGGTAAGAAGTTGTGTTACAGGTAAAATTTACAGGGTGTCACAAGTAAAGTACAGGGCGTTACAGTGAAAGAGTAGTGTTACAGGTGAAATAACAAGGTGTTACAAGGTAAAATAGCAGGGTGTATACAAGTGTAAAGTAAGTGTTACAGGATAAAATAGCAGGGTATTACTGTGTAAAGTAGCAATGTTACAGGGTAAAACAACAGGGTGTTACAAGGTAAATAGCAGGATATTACAGTGTAAAGTAGCAGTGTTACAGGGTAAAATAGCTGGGTGTTACAGTATAAAATAGCAGGGTGTTACAGTGTAAAGTAGTAGTGTTACCAAGTAAAATAACAGGGTGTTACAGGTAAAAAAGTAGTGTTACAGGGTAAAGATAACAGGGTGTTACAGGGTAAAGAAGTAATGTTACAGGGTAAAATAACAGGGTGTTACAGGGTAAAGAAGTAGTGTTACAGGGTAAAATAACAGGGTGTTACAGGTAAAAAAGTTGTGTTACAGGGTAAGATAACAGGTGTTACAGGTAAAGAAGTAGTGTTACAGGTAAAATAACAGGGTGTTACAGGTAAAGTAGCAGGGCGTTTACAGTGTAAAGTAGTAGTGTTTACAGGGTGAAATAGCAGGGTGTTACAAGGTAAAATAGCAGGGTGATAGCAGGAATGTTTAAGGGTAAAATAACAGGTGTTACAGGTCAAATAGCAGTGTATTATAGGGTAAAATAGCAGGTGGTACAGGGTCAAATAGCAGTGTATTACAGGGTAAAATAGCAGGGTGTTACAGGGTCAAACTGGTAACACGATGTAATGTGATGGTGCAGACTGGAGTCACCACTGAGCTGTGTGGTTGGGGGGTGGGGATATTGTTGGTTCCCAATCCATTCTTCTGCATATCCTCTCAAGAAATCTCTTAACTGGAGTTCCATGTATGAAGACATGCAATCCATCTTTTAAGTCCAGTCCACCTCTCTGATAAGAGTAGGTCACTTATGGTGATGATGACATGAACATACCATGATGCTCAGCTGTGGCCAGTGCTATGGATGATGATGAAATGATGCAAGTTTCGTCATCAGGAACATTTTCTCAGCATTCCCAGCCATGTAGAAGAAACCCCGCATGCATATGAGGCTTGTCCAGCACACTGGCTTATACAGCTGTCAGGCACCTGCAGTGTAGATTTCTTGGCAGATGGTGTGGAGTGTAGGCAATGTTCTGCACATGGGGCATCTCCTGGGGAAAACTGAAAACTGAAACTGGACATTGATCTCAAGTGTGAGTGTGTGTATGTGTGTGTGTGTGTGTGTGTGTGTGTGTGTGTGTGTGTGTGTGTGTGTGTGTGTGTGTGTGTGTGTGTGTGTGTGTGTGTTGTGTGTGTGAATGTGTATACTGTGTGTATTTGTCCAAGTGTGTGTGCGTGTGTGTGTATGCATAGGTGGGGGGTTGTGTGTAGGTGGGGTGTGTGGAGGTGGAGGGATGTGAGTGTATGTGCAGGGGGTAAGTGTTGAGGTAGTAAGAAGTATGAATGTAGCTGTGGGGGAGATGTGTGTGTAGGTGATGGAAGTGTGTTTGTAGGGGAGTGAGTATTGAGGCAGGGAAGGAGAGTGAGT
>CM060350.1:6082932-6095432 GCA_030674155.1 Stramonita haemastoma
TGTGTGTGTGTGTGTGTTATTGTAGAGTCCTGTTATGGCCATTGTGGTTGACTGGATGTCAACAAAATGTGTGGAAAAAATCTGCTTTGACAGTGGTGTGTGTGGGAAGGGGTTCAGTGTTCAGTATTCTCTCCTCTCCTCTCTCTCTCTCTCTCTCTCTCTCTCTCTCTCTCTCTCTCTCTCTCTCTCTCTCTCTCTCTCTTCTCTCTCTCTCTCTCTCTCTCTCTCTGTCATTTCTCTCTCTTCTTGTCATTTCTCTCTCTCTCTCTCTCCTCTCTCTCTCTCTCTCTCTCTCCTCTCTCTCTCTCTCTCTCTCTCTCTCTCTCTCTCTCTCTCTCTCTCTCTCTCTCTCTCTCTCTCTCTCTCTCTCTTTCCCCCCCTCTCTCTCTCTTTCCCCCCCCCCTCTCTCTCTCTCTCTCTCTCTCTCTCTCTCTCTCTCTCTCTCTCTCTCTCTCTGTGTCTGTGTGTGTGTCTGTGTGTGTGTTTGTGTGTGCCTTTCTGTGTAATAGTAAGAAGATTTTTTAAAAAAGTATGGGATTGTAGTAAGGTATCAGAATGACTGCCCATTTATTCTCATAATAGTAATGATGAAAATAATCACGATAGTAATGATAACAAAAAAATGACAATAATACAAATGAACTCTCTCCATGTACTGATCCGGGTGCATATCAACAGTGACTATAGCCTTCTGACCTTCAAAAAATTGCATAAGTGACGTGATGACCCTGTCCTAGACAGAGCCCTCCATGGTACAGCCTAATTATAGCACACTTCAACCCTCGACCAATGGAGTTACTGGTGAGCCTCAATTTGCTGTGCTGCAGAATTAGTTTTAGCATTGGGCCCTCCCTCATGTTCAAACCAACAACAATGGCATCACAAACTAGTATGTGTGTCACTCCAAGCAGACGACATGTTTACTCATTAGGAGAAGCAGTAGAACTGGTACAATGGGAAGGACCAGATGGAGAAAATGTTGGAGAAGACAATGAGAGTGACTTTGTTCTACCTGAGGAGAGTGACCATGAAATTTTTGGACATCCCACTTGATGTGTGAGAGGAGAGAGGCGTGGCCAGTGACACTGACATTGAGCTGTCAGTAACGGGGAAGGAGGAGGGGGGAAGGAGGGGCCAGTGACACTGACATTGAGCTGTCAGTAATGGGGAAGGAGGAGGGGGGAAGGAGGGGCCAGTGACACTGACATTGAGCTGTCAGTAATGGGGAAGGAGGAGGGGGAAGGAGGGGCCAGTGACACTGACATTGAGCTGTCAGTAATGGGGAAGGAGGAGGGGGGAAGGAGGGGCCAGTGACACTGACATTGAGCTGTCAGTAATGGGGAAGGAGGAGGGGGGAAGGAGGGGCCAGTGACACTGACATTGAGCTGTCAGTAATGGGGAAGGAGGAGGGGGGAAGAAGGGGCCAGTGACACTGACATTAAGCTGTCAGTAATGGGGAAGGAGGGGGGGGAAGGAGGGGCCAGTGACACTGACATTGAGCTGTCAGTAATGGGGAAGGAGGAGGGGGGAAGGAGGGGCCAGTGACACTGACATTGAGCTGTCAGTAATGGGGAAGGAGGAGGGGAGAAGGAGGGGCCAGTGCACGCACCCACTGGATGACCAGAGCAGGGAGTGTGTCCTTCAGTGTAGGAACAAACCCTGGCATGAAGATGTCACATTTTGTCCCCGCCATCTCACCATACAGGACCAAGCAAGGCACAGACTGCATTGCTATATGAAAATTATGAATTCGCCAATTGCATTTTACTAATGTTAGCTAATTTATATAATGTAGACACACTCACACAGCCCATGTTTTACATTCTAAAGGATTTCTCAATGTGATTTATGTTGATTTTTTTTCAACAATGCTGAACCAGATCAGAACAACTTGAAGACAGTTGCTTTGTTTGCAAATCACTAATGTCCATGAATTCATGTTGAAATGAAAAACAGAGTACTTTCCACACTGCAGGAATATCATCTAAGCAACAAAGCCAGTGGCTTTGGTCTGAGTGCAGGATTTTAAAAAAAATTATGCACATGACTGTGTGTGCAATGGAGAGAGAAGCTGATTTTTTTCTTTCCTTCCACACCAAAACATGTGTCACTCATCTGATGAAGAAAGAGTAGCGCAGGAAGGGGCATGTGCAACATGGGGAAAAGTCTGAACAGTGGAGGAGCCCTCAGATGAGCAGAAGTAAGCTGCAGCTGAAGAACAGGACAGTCATTATCTCCATGAGAATAGAACTCAGTGTGACAGCAGTCAGAAGGCACTCACCCTGGCCATGGTAGAAGACTACTATCCAGAACAGACAAGGATTCATGTCTACACAGACAGATCAGCTACAGACGTTGTCTCCAATGAAGGAGCAGGAGTGCTGATCAAGTTCCATCTGGAGGAGGAACAGCAAACATCCCAACAGGGACACACTGCACCAACTACCGTGCAGAACCCCAAGCCCTGAAACAAGCTGCTGGCATGGTCAGACACTCCAAAGATGAATGCCAGCAAGTGGTTTTCTTCACTGCTGCCCTGTCAGTCACTCCAAAGAGGAATGCCAGCAAGTGGTTTTCTTCACTGCTGCCCTGTCAGTCACTCCAAAGAGGAATGCCAGCAAGTGGTTTTCTTCACTGCTGCCCTGTCAGTCACTCCAAAGAGGAATGCCAGCAAGTGGTTTTCTTCACTGCTGCCCTGTCAGTCACTCCAAAGAGGAAAACCAGCAAGTGGTTTTCTTCACTGCTGCCCTGTCAGTCCTACAAGCCCTGTCTGCAGACAAAGAAACAGAGCTTTGAAGGGAACAAGAGCTCCTTACACAAAACAAACGTGTGACCCTGCAATGGATCCCTGCCCACTGTGGTATACCTGACAACAAACAGACTGATGGACTTGCAAAACAAGGGTGTCACAACACAAAATCCCCAGCGTCCAAAAAGGACGAGGTTAGATTTTCTGCCGTAACTAGCTCGTTTAAAATTCGTCCAGAAAAGGGGTGGCAGTCACAGCAATCTCCCAAAACACAACTCAAAAGGCAAAAATAAACATTTACAAACAAGACGCTTTATTTCACTTTCATACACATTTAAACAATTCTAAGCTAACATGCCCCTTTTCCCCCCTCCGCCCTTCCTAACACCCCTAACCCCCTACACAAATATATATAAACAAGAAAAAGATAAATGAAAATAATACTCTCTCACACACACTCTCTCACAGACTGTTCACAATGGGGGAAAAGGCATCAGGACGGGAAACGTGGGGGGACACTCAACTTTCGCAAATGTCACAGTGCTGACGTTGAGGCGCTGGACGCGTTGGACACCAGTGTCCAGCTCAGGCTCGCAGCAGGCTGTGGAAAGTCCCTGCTCCACTCATCATCCTCTCTGCTAAGATGACCCGGAGAGGTCTGCTGGAATGCCGGGTGTGGTGTTCTGCCCGACACGCTGTCCAGACCCAAGGTCTGTCCCACCCGACATCCAGTCCCATCTGCCCAAAACACAAACGGCCCCTGCTGCCGCCTGCCCACACACAAACAAGCTGTGGCCAGGAATTAGTGTTTGGTCACATAATGAGTGTCAACCCCTCTCTCCATCCCTTGCCTTCCCCCACCTTAACAACTGGTACAATCTCCATCAAACTCCTCCATGAGGTTACAACTGCAAGTTCAAATAAACTGTCACACAGACATACAAATAAACACGACATAACCTCTGACTGCCCACATATATCCCTACAGTCAGAGGAACAGGACGGATTACTGGGGTAGTGCTTCAATCAGACGACGCCGGTGAACCTGTGGTCCCCTCCAGTTTAAATCCACCGCGACGGCCCGAAAACCCCAGAATCATAAAAAGAAACAAAAGAATGAAGCGCTGAAAATAAAGTCTTGGAACCAAATGGAATCTGCTTGTTCGGAAAACCTATCTTCTCTCTTCCCCCACCAAGGCAGAGTTCAAGAGAAGAAACTATTGAAACCAAACACAAAGTGGTGAAGTCGTGGGTTCGAAACCTCGGTGCAACACCCACTCACTCCAGTCGGTGGAAATGAGTAAATAATTCAAACAAATAAGTTGCATGCACCTGAAAAAATGTTGGACACTTCCGAGTGTCTAAACCAAATAAAATAAATTCGATTTCTGCCACAAGCTACCTACCTCAGACAGCTCGTGTGGATAACATCGTCTTGTGCCGATCGCGGCACCACCACTCCTGCGTCGGCAAGGAGTTCTGTCTCTGCACCTTGGCTACCGAGCACAAAGTGTCGCCAGGGTGGCATGACAACAGGCAATATATGCCGGCTATCACCTGAACTCAGGTGAGCTCTCACCCCGGTTTCGGCGGAAAACCCCGCCACGCACGGGCGCCTCGTACGCGGCCACTCAGGGAGTTTTACGCATGGCTACACATCAACATGTTACATAAAAATCCCATGCGCACGCTAGCCTGCGCTCAGGGGTATGGATAACAATAAAAAACTAAAGTGGGGAGGGTGGAAAAAAAATAGTGTGGAGGTAAAGGACCTCCCGTCAGTCCCCTTAAAACCACACCTCTCCCTCCGTGTCCAGGGTGCTAGTCCTTCACCCTGGCGGTCAGGAGAGGTGTAAGTGGGGTGGTGAAGGGGTGTGAGGATTCGATCCTGGGTCGATTCGTGACAAAGGGGCACAGAAAAAACAGTTTCAAAACAGCCTCACCTTCCATGAAAAGAAAACAATCATGATATCTATAGCCTGACCTACAATAGAAAGGGAGTACTACCACCACCTCACAAGAGAAAATCAAGTCACAACTCTAAAGCTCCACACTGGGCACAACAAGCTAAACCACCATTTGTCCACAAAGCTGACACTCGTTCCTTCTTCCCTGAGTGCCTGTGGTAAAGAAAACCAGACTGGCAAACACAACCTTCAGAGGCATTGGCTGTCCAGCAACCTGAGGAAGATTGTGTAGCTGATGGAGAAAACCTTGAAAACCAAGCTGTACAACCCACAAAAGGAGCAGGAAAGGACATGCCATTAATTTTCCCACACATATTTGATGGTGTAAACCATGAATAAGAGAAGATCATCTCCATAGACAATGAGGTGACTCCATACTGGCTGTGTGAATGCTGTGAAAATACCAGGGAAAAAAGCAGCAGATAAATAAACACACTAACAAGTGTGCAGTCCAACAGAAAAACCAGACAACAAAACCAGGACAAGGAGGCAGCTGTATTCAGACCAGTTCAAAAGAAAGACAACATGATCATCATGCTCCTTAACCAACACTGTAAGGAGGCAGCTGTATTCAGACCAGTTCAAAAGGCAGCTGTATTCAGACCTGTTCAAAAGGCAGCTGTATTCAGACCTGTTCAAAAGGCAGCTGTATTCAGACCTGTTCAAAAGGCAGCTGTATTCAGACCTTTTCAAAAGGCAGCTGTATTCAGACCTGTTCAAAAGAAAGACAACATGATCATCATGCTCCTTAACCAAGCTGTGAGCTTGTAGTTGTCTCCTTTGCATACTGAAGATTTTTGAATAGTGTCTCTTGTCTTGTCTTGTTTTTTTTTAAACTGCAGAGTCCTGTTATGACCAATGTGGCCGGCTGGATGTAAAAAAGAAAAACATGTGAAAGTAGTTCTGCTTTGACAGTGTGTGTGTGTATACTTGATTTCATACTTGAACACAAGAATGCAAGAGTGAATGCAAGAGCGAGGGTTCCCTCCCCTCTCTCCCCCCCCCCCTAGAGTGTAGGATTGTGTTAGGATATATTACCCTTCTAGGTTATAGTATCTGCTCTTCTCATAATAATAGTGGTGGTAATAATAATAATCATGATAATAATGATAATGATAATGAAAATAATAATAATAGTAATAATAATAATAATAATAATAATAATAATGATAATGATAATGAAAATAATAATAACAAAAATAATAATAATAATAATAATAATAATAATAATAATAATAATAATAATAAATAATAATAATAATAATAATAATAATAATATCAGTAATGTTGACACAAGTCCGGGAGATGGATGTTATGCTAACTGGGCTTTGGCAGATAATAATAAACAACCACTTTGTTGCTCATGGCTTCCATAATGATGTTGACAATGAATACATATACCTCTTCTTTACAGCAGTAGCTGAAAAGGCTTTACACATCCACTGTGGAAAACACTGACAACTTGACCTGTAGACATACCTCCTGCAGCCAATTCACACACTGATGACAAAGATTCCACCCTGATCCCTCCCCCTCCCCTTCCCCATGACATGAACCTCTCTGACCTACCCCCTCCTGTAGTCCTCCTACCCTCACCTCCACGCCCCACACATACAGACATCACAGACCCCCCCCATTCCCCCTCCCATGTTTCCTACCCTCACCACCACGCCCCACACATACAGACATCACAGATCCCCCCATTCCCCCTCCCATGTTTCCTACCCTCACCGCCACGCCCCACACATACAGACATCACAGACCCCCCCCCCCATTCCCCCTCCCATGTTTCCTACCCTCACCGCCACGCCCCACACATACAGACATCACAGATCCCCCCCCCCATCTTCCCCCTCCCATGTTTCCTACCCTCACCCCCTCCCCCCCCACACACATACATGCATCCAGATCACCCATCCCCACTTCCCCTGCCTTTCATCCTCCACCCCCACCCCCACACATACAGACATCACTAGACCCCACCCCCCATTCCCCCTCTCATGTCTCCCACCTCACCACACACACACATCACCACACACCAACACATACCAACCCACCCCCACCCCACCCACCCCCATCTTCCCCCACACACACAATACATCATCACAACACACACAACACAGCACAAACACACACACACACACACACACACACACAACACACACACACACACACCACACAACACACACAACACACACACCCACACACACACAGTTGTGGATCAAATGGAGAGGGGGGGAGGGGACACCCCTTGTGATGCCTTGAGGGAGAGTGGTTTGATAGTTCTGAGGGGATGATCCTGTGGTGCTGGAGGGTCTTTGGAGCTGGAGGGGGGGGGGGGTTAACACTGGGATTGTTTTGGTCAACAATCTGCTATGAACATAAAGATGAGGTTTTCCAGGTGAAATTTTGTCTTTGCAGATACAGAAAAATTCACTGTGTGAGACTTCAGTTTCTTACAAAGAACTCTTGACTTTTAAACATAGACAGACAGACAGACAGACAGACAGACAGACAGACAGACAGACAGACAGACAGACAGACAGACACACACACACACACACACACACACACACACACACACACACACACACACACACACACACACACACACACACAGTGACACACACAAACATGCACAGTGACACATACACACACACGACACAGACACGACACACCTGTGCACACATTTTTTCCCTTGCCATTCTGGTCTTCATGATCACACAGTGGCTGGTATAAACAGTTCCTTCATTTTCATTGGACTATTTCATCTTTGCTGGGTATTTCATCTTTGCTGGGTATTTCATCTTTGCTGGCTATTTCATCTTTGCAAATTGCTGGTATTTAATAATCGATTTCCTTGCTGGGTATTTCATAATTGCTGGGATTATTTCATCTTTGCTGGGTATTTCATCTTTGCTGGGTATTTCATCATATTGCTGGGTATTTCATAATTGCTGGGTATTTCATCTTTGCTGGGTATTTCATAATTGCTGGGTATTTCATAATTGCTGGGTATTTCATCTTTGCTGGGTATAATTGCTGGGTATTTCATCTTTGCTGGGTATTTCATCTTTGTTGTCCAGAATAACAGCCCTGATATGGCTTTAATGGCTGACTGGGCTGTGGTGACTGATGCAGATCTACCTGACCCCCCCCCCCCCCCCCCCCCCACACACACACACACACATACTCACCTGGGAATCAAACTTTGTCTTCCTTGCTTCCCCCTCCCCCCTCACACACGCGCACACACACATACACACACACACAGACATACACACAGCACACACACACGCACACACACACACACACACACACACAACATACAACACCACACACATACACACACATACAGGCCCATGAATTGGGTGTTTTAATTAACAGATTTCTGCTCTTTACAGCGACATTACAAGGATGTGAGGATTATCAGCTGTCTGCTGACATATTATAAGATGGTGAGGATTATCAGCTGTCTGTGACATCATTATAAGGATGTGATGATTATCAGCTTCTGCTGACATCATTTAAGGATGGTGATGATTATCAGGCTTTCTGCTGACATCATTATAAGGATGGTGAGGATTTCAGGCTTTCTGCTGACATCATTATAAGGATGGTAGATTATCAGGCTTTCTGCTGACATCAATTATAAGGATGGTGAGGATTTTCAGGCTTTCTGCTGACATCATTATAAGGATGGTGATGATTATCAGGCTTTCTGCTGACATCATTATAAGGATGGTGATGATTATCAGGCTTTCTGCTGAATATAAAGGATGGTGATGATATCAGTTTCTGCTGACATCTTTTAAGGATAGTGATGATTATCAGGCTTTCTGCTGACATCATTATAAGGATGGTTATAATTATTAATCTGCTGTTGACATCATTATAAGGATAGTGATGATTATCAGGCTTTCTGCTGACATCATTATATTGATGGTTATAATTATCAATCTGCTGCTGACATCATTATAAGGATGTTGAGAATATCAGGCTTTCTGCTGACATCATTATAAGGATGGTGAGGATATCAGGCTTTCTGCTGACATCATTATAAGGATGTTGAGAACATCAGGCTTTTTGCTGACATCATTATAAGGATGGTAAGGATTATCAGGATTTCTGGTGCTGACATAATTTTATGGATGGTTACAAAAGCAGGCTTTCTTCTGCTGATTATTATCAAGCTTCTGCTGCTAATGTAAGGGTCAGTATGATTATCAGGATTCTGCTGCTGACATAAGGATGGTTATGATTATCAAGCTTCTGCTGCTGATATAGACATAAGGATGATTATAATTACCAGGTTTTCTTCTGCTGACATAATCATAAGCATAGTTATAAATTCCAGGCTTTCTGCTGCTGACATAAATACAAGGATGGTTATAATTTTCAAGCATCTGCTGCTGACATAATTACAAATGACTGTGGCTATCAGGCTTCTGCTGCTGAAATACTTTTGGATGGTTATAATTTTCAAGCTTCTGCTTCTGACATAATTACAAGGATGGTTATAAATATCTGGCTTTCTGTTCCTGACATGATTGTAAGAGTGTATGTGATTATCTAATTATCAGGCTTGCTGCTGAAATAATCATGGATGGTTAAAATTTTCAAGCTGTCTGCTGCTGAGGTGATTACAATTAATTATAACTATCAGGCTTCTGCTGCTGAAATAACTATAAGGATGGTGATGATTATCAGGCTTTCTGCTGATATTATCATACGGATGCTGATAATGATCAGGCTTTCTGCTCATGACATGATCATAAGGAGGGTTACAAATAACAGGCTTTCTTCTGCTGAAATCATTTTGGATGGTTATAATTTTCAAGCTTTGCTTCTGACATAATTACATGGATGGTTATAAATATCTGGCTTTCTGTTCCTGACATGATTGTAAGATGTATGATTATCTAATTATCAGGCTTCAGCTGCTGAAATAATTATGGATGGTAATAAATTTCAATCTTTGTGCTGCTGACATGATTACAAATAATTATAGCTATCAGGCTTCTGCTGCTGAAATAATTTTGGATGGTTATAATCACAGCTTCTTCTGCTGACAATTATATGAGGTATAATCACCAGCTTTCTGCTGCTGACAATTATATGGATGGTTATAATCACAGGCTTTCTGCTGCTGACAGTTATATGGATGGTTATAATCACCAGGCTTTTTTGCTGCTGACAGTTATATGGATGGTTATAATCACCAGGCTTTCTGCTGCTGACAATTATATGGATGGTTATAATCACCAGGCTTTCTGCTGCTGACAATTATATGGATGGTTATAATCACCATGCAGGCTTTCTTCTGCTGACAATTATGTGGATGGTTATAATCACCATGCAGGCTTTCTCTGCTGACAATTATATGGATGGTTTATAATCACCATGCAGGCTTTTCTGCTGACAATTATGTGGATGGTTATAATCACCAGGATTTCTGCTGCTGACAATTATATGGATGGTTATAATCACTGGCTTTCTTCTGCTGACAATTATAAGGATGGTTATAATCACCAGGCTTCTCTGCTGACAATTGTAAGGATGGTTATAATCACAGGCTTTCTTCTGCTGACAATTATATGGATGGTTATGATTATCAGGCTTCTGCTGCTGACAATTATATGGATGGTTATAATCACCAGGCTTTCTGCTGCTGACAATTACAAGGATAGTTAAAATTATCAGGCTTCTGCTGTTGACATAATTGTAAAGATGGTTATAATTATTAGACTTTCTGCTGCTGACATATTTATATGGAGGACTATAATTATCATACTTTATGCTGCTGACATATTTACAAGTGTGGTTATAATTATCAGGATTTCTGTTCTTCACATCAAAGAAGGATTTATGTTCATGCAAGTCTGTCTACAGACTGTAGGGATGTTGTGTATTGGGGTCATGTTTCTGCACATATCTGTCTACAGACTGTAGGGATGTTGTCTATTGGGGTCATGTTTCTGCACATGTCTGTCTACAGACTGTAGGGATGTTGTTTATTGGGGCCATGTTTCTACATATGTCTGTCTACAGACTGTAAGGATGTTGTTCTCATCAGGGCTTTTGTTTCTGCACAGTCTGTCTGTGTCTGTCTACAGACCCCATGCTCGCACTTCAGCCTTGGTATGGTCTCTGTGGTCGCTTGGCTGAAAGCATCAGGATTGATTGAAGCAGTTTTCAACAGCCAGGTGTTGTGATAGTGATACAGATGGCTTTTAGAATCTGCTGTGTTTCATATCAGTAATCTGTGAGGAATCAGAGAGAGAGAGGGAGAGAAAGAGAGAGAGAGAGAGGAGAGAGAGGAGAGAGAGGAGAGAGAGGAGAGAGAGAGAGAGAGAGAGAGAGGAGAGAGAGAGAGGAGAGAGAGAGAGAGAGGAGAGAGAGGAGAAGAGAGAGAGGGGGGGGGGGGGCATGTGTGTGTGTGTGATGTAGAGAGAGAGAAGAGGGAGTGAGGGTATGTGTGTGTGTGTGTGTTGTGTGTGTGTGTTTGTGTGTGTGAGAGAGAGAGAGTGCGTGTGTGTGTATGTGTGTGTGATAGAGAGACAGAGAGAGAGAGGGGGGGGGGGGGGTATCAATCCTGTGTATGCAGTATTGGGACTTAAAAATCTCAAGAGGACTTTCTAAAACCTGACAGGAATTCCCTGAAATTAAAGACAGAGTCTTTGAATTCAAAAAAAGATTCCTAAGTCTTGTTGGACTGTTACATTTCCCAGAGACTATTTTTTACTCAAGATCTTCCTAGGATTCATTGTAAATCCCAACCACAGCAAGTATGAAACCAGCCATGTGAAAACATAATGAGACAAGTAAAACAGGCAGACACACAGACAAGCAAACAACAATCACACATGTAGCCAGTTATAAGAGAAGACAGTGACACAGACACAGTGACACAGACAGTGACACAAACAGTGACACAGACAGTGACACAGACAGAAACACATACCCTTACAGATAAGTAGAAAATTCCTGGAGAAGGATCCCAAGTTCAGCTATTTGGAGTGATTGACTGAAATTGCTACAGACCAAACTGTACAGATGTCAATGTTCAACTGTTCATTTCAATAATAATATATATAATAATAATAATAATAATAAAATAATAATAATAATAATAATAATAATAATAAATATAATAATTACAATAATAATATAATAAATACTATGATACTACTACTACTACTACTACTACTACTACTATACTACTACTACTACTACTACTACTATACTACTAACTACTACTACAAATGGAATTTATATAGCACTATATCTTGCAAAAAAATCAAAGCGCTTGCATTCAACCAATTCTTGCGTATGCAGCCAACAACAATTTAGATTTTTAAGAAGCAACCACACACACACACACACACACACACACACACACACACACACACACACACACACACACACACACACACACACACACACACACACAGGTTAAACACTTTGGCAGGGTGGTGGATATTTCGGCTGTTGAGAGCAGGGGCAGAAGATGAAACATTCAATCAGATCAATTGGTGACGAAGCCATTTGTTTAGCTACCAATCAGTTTATTTGTGAAGTAATCTATTAACAAAACACTCATTCATAATTAGACACAGGTAACGTACTAGTTTTTTTCTAAGAAACCTCAATATTCTGGAAAACTCTGTGATTATGACCTAGTTAAACATGATTATGATCATCCTGTTTACTGTTTCATCTGAATCTCAATCTCCATATCTGTATATGAGCATGTGTGCTAGCAAGTTTGGTTCAGTTTTGTT
>CM060350.1:6100432-6105432 GCA_030674155.1 Stramonita haemastoma
CAACAGCAGTTCAGTGACTGAAGTCACCAGGCAGGACCTGCACCACTTTTCTCTGTAGTAGTCAGCAAAAATGAGGGAGGGGGGGTGGGGAGAGGCAGAGATAATGATCTTTATGACTTCAATTATTGATATGGCTTAGAGGGGGAAGGGGGGGGGGGGGGTGACTATAATCATTGATGTAGGTGGGATGGGTGGGGGTGTTCATGACTTTGATTAATTATTGATATAGTTGGGAAGGGAGGTGGTTATGACTTTAATTAATTATTGATATAGGAAGGTAGGGAGGGGTCATGACTTAAATTAATCATTGATGTAGCTGAGAGTGAGGGGAAATCTTCATAACAGTTTTTGTAGCAGTATGTTTTGCTAATCTTAGATAGAAGGGGGGGGGGGGAGCTTTTCTTTAGTAATGTGTCTTGTTATTTTTTTATTTGTGTGATGTCTTTACTTTTTCTTTTTAGTATTACTACTTTTGTTATCTATGCAACAGGGGTGGGGGCTTTGACTGTAATATGTAATTGGGGGAGAGGGGTCTGATGTCTTTGTGACTTTGTCTAGTGTAATGTCTGTTTTTCCTCATGGTGATGGGGGGAGGGGGGGGGGGGGGGTGTTGTCAGTATGAATAACATCTTAACCCTTTGGAAATTCTGTGTTTGGAATGTCCTCTGTTGTAGCCCTCTCTTTGTGTCTGCCCTGATCCCTTTCTTCCTGTCACCTCCTTCTGTCTGTGTTTGGAATGTCCTCTGTTGTAGCCCTCTCTTTGTGTCTGCCCTGATCCCTTTCTTCCCGTCACCTCCTTCTGTCTGTGTTTGGAATGTCCTCTGTTGTAGCCCTCTCTTTGTGTCTGCCCTGATCCCTTTCTTCCTGTCACCTCCTTCTGTCTGTGTTTGGAATGTCCTCTGTTGTAGCCCTCTCTTTGTGTCTGCCCTGATCCCTTTCTTCCGTCACCTCCTTCTGTCTGTGTTTGGAATGTCCTCTGTTGTAGCCCTCTCTTTGTGTCTGCCCTGATCCCTTTCTTCCTGTCACCTCCTTCTGTCTGTGTTTGGAATGTCCTCTGTTGTAGCCCTCTCTTTGTGTCTGCCCTGATCCCTTTCTTCCTGTCACCTCCTTCTGTCTGTGTTTGGAATGTCCTCTGTTGTAGCCCTCTCTTTGTGTCTGCCCTGATCCCTTTCTTCCTGTCACCTTCCTTCTGTCTGTGTTTGGAATGTCCTCTGTTGTAGCCTTCTCTTTGTGTCTGCCCTGATCCCTTTCTTCCGTCACCTCCTTCTGTCTGTGTTCTGGAATGTCCTCTGTTGTAGCCCTCTCTTTGTGTCTGCCCTGATCCCTTTCTTCCTGTCACCTCCTTCTGTCTGTGTTTGGAATGTCCTCTGTTGTATCCCTCTCTTTGTGTCTGCCCTGATCCCTTTCTTCCTGTCACCTCCTTCTTGTTGTGTTTGATGTCCTCTGTTGTATCCCTCTCTTTGTGTCTGCCCTGATCCCTTTCTTCCCGTCACCTCCTTCTGTCTGTGTTTCTGCCTCTGTTGTATCCCTCTCTTTGTGTCTGCCCTGATCCCTTTCTTCCGTCACCTCCTTCTGTCTGTGTTCTGCCTCTGTTGTATCCCTCTCTTTGTGTCTGCCCTGATCCCTTTCTTCCCTGTCACCTCCTTCTGTCTGTGTTCTGCCTTCTTGGTCCATCCTCCTGCCTTTTTTCCAGACAGAAGAACAGATAACAACTCTCTCCCAATGGGGATCCACTGGCCCTGACGTGTCAGCTGTTTAACACAAGTGCAACATGTTTTTGCTCATATGACAAACAACAATAGTTGCTCTCTGAGGGTTCAATGAACAAGTAGAAGAATATCTTTTTTTGTTATTGATGTGGTCTGTGGAGGTACTTTATGACTCACCACCTCTGAAACACTACTGTGTTAAAATAAATAAATATGATGAGAACACAGGGAAGGGCAGTGTGTAGTGTAGCCTGAGATAACAGTGACAGAGCAGAAATAACTCATCTGATTCACTTCTCCACCTCTCCTATGGAAATGACACACTGTTACACACATCTGCAGCACCTGACTAAATTGATGATCTGATTCAGTCTACATATATATACAATACATAAAGGTACTTTTTATTCTGTTTTATACCACTTTATGTCATACAAAATTAATTTCAAACTTAAAATCCTGGATGACTTTTAAAAAGTTGAAACTGACTGATGATAAAACAGAGTTAGGTTTTAATGATCTCCATCAAAGATGTCTACATCTGGTTAGCTTTATGTCTGGTTCACATTTTGTTGGCATGCCAAGGTCCTTTTTTTTCTAAATCAGCTGAAAATCTTGGTGTGTACTTTATTTGGCTTGACATGAAACTTTATATATGATATATATATATTTTATATATATATTTAATTATGTTAATATTTATATTCTATAGTATATATATATATATATTATATATTTTATGTATTGTTACTATTTTAATGCTGAACCTCTAGAACAAGGTCGTTTGTTTAATTTGTATTATATATTCAAACATATCACTCCACATGTATTACATACTCAACATTAACTCCACCCCTTTATTATTTGCACAAGCTTCCTATGGAACCAAGAATCAAGTACAAAGTCATGTGCTGTGCTGTAATGCAGTTAGCTTATCTGGGCCTGTTAGCAAACCCATTGTATAGTGCTCAAAGCCCAACACACATGAGGGCTGCTAATTTGGCCTATTCTTTCTTTACTGTCCCTGTCTTCAGTTCTGCTATAATAGCTCTAGCTGCCCCAAGCAGGTCCAGCTAATTAGCAGCTGGTGAGAAGCTGAAAGTGGGGGAAACTGACAGCTGTGATTGTTTATCAATGACCACTGCAAAATGAAAGAAAAAGACTTTGACTATATGTACATGAACCATATTCAGATATAGTCATCAGCAAGGAATGGTTGCCTTGTCTGAAATTGTTACACCTGTTGTACATGTCAGTTGTCAAACTTGTGTGCCAGTGCTGCTTTTCTTTCTGAGGGCCCTCTGTTTGAAACTGATTTTGACAGAAAAATCCAATTTCCTTTTACTTGTTCTAAATTCCACAAAGCTTACAAACCACACACCTTTTAACAACAACAACACACACACCACACGACACACACCATGCACACACACACACACAACAGTGGTTGATACTGCTTAGAACACAGGTTGTCATCTTTTTCGTCACTCATTTTCATTTCCATTCTCCCACTTTAACCTGTTCATATCTCACCTGGCCTGTGTGTGTTGATGCTGTGTTGTCCTGTGTGGAGAGCCTTGTGTCCTGTAGGTGTGTGTGGCTACTGAGCTATTATATTGCTTGTGTGTCTGTATGTGTGTGTGCACCTGCATTTCTGTGTGTGTGTATGTTTGTAAGTGCACATGCACACGTGTATGGTTCTTCTTTAATGTTAAGTAATATCAGTCACGTACATGTGTGTGTGTGTGTGTGTGTGTGTGTTGTGTGTGTGTGTGTGTGTGTGTGTGTGTGTGATGTGTGTGTGTGGATGGGTGTTGTGATTGTGTGCATGGGTGTTTGTGCGCAAATGTGTGCATCTGTGTGTGTGTGTGTGACATGTGTGCTGGTATTCTGGCTCTGTATTAGGGATGCTCTTCCTTCTGTGATCTCCAGTGCCCCTTTCTTTCTTTTTTCAAGTCATCAGCAGTTTCAGTGTCTGGTCTTTCTTCTGTAGATGGTCTATCTGGCTTGTTCACACTTGACAACAATATTGTCACACAATATTGTCATGCAGTATTGCCATGTATATTGTTATGCAGTATTATCTTATAGTATTGTCATACAGTATTGTCACACAGTATTGTCATACAGTATTGTCATACAGTATTATCACACAGTATTGTCATACAGTATTATCATACAGTATTATCACACAATATTTCCATATTCAATATTATCACACAGTATTGTAACACAATATTATCTCATAGTATTGTAACACAATATTATCACAGTATTGTCATACAGTATTTCACACAGTATTGTCACACAGTATTTCACACAGTATTGTCACACAGTATTGTCACACTGTATTATCACACAGTATTGACACAGTATTTCACACAGTATTGTCAACAGTATTATCACACAGTATTATTACACAGTATTATCACACAGTATTATCACACAGTATTATCACTCAAGTATTATTACAAAAATACCCCGTGGGACTCCCGGGGAATGCTTGCAAAGCGAGCATGACAAGAATAGGGTCCCTGCCCGCCAGCCAGGCATGTCGTAAGAGGCGACTAAGGTGGCCCCACTCCCCCAGGTAGGGGGTTGGACACAGGGCTAACAACCCTGTTCTGTAAAAAAAGTTTGTTACAGAAACAGCAACAATTTCTTTACATTATTATTACAACTATTACATTGCCAAGAAGGCATAAAAAGGCTTTAGATGGATGGATGGATTATTACACAATATTGTCATACAGTGTTATCACAGTAATGTCACACAATATTATCACTAGTATTATTACATAGCATGATCACAGAATATTGTCACACAGTATTATAACACAGTATTGTCATACAGTATTATTACACAGTATTATCACACAGTATTGTCATCAGTATTTAACAGTATTGTCATACAGTATTGTCATACACAGTATTGTCATACATATTGTCACACAGTATTATCATACAGTCTTATCATCAATATTGTCACAAAGTATTATCACACAGTATTATCACATAGTATGTGCTTCATAACACTGTCTTCTAGCTGTCAGCTAGGTAAGAATTTTTTTCTCTATTTTAAAAAATATTTTTGTTAAACTAAAGCAAGGGGGTGTGTCCATGTGTTAATCAGAATATGTGCCCTGTAGTTTGAAGTTCTCCTAAATGTTTGGTCTGTCACTCTGGTGATGAAAACATAAAGAAGAAGAAGATGATGATAATATAGCACAAGGGGTGAAAAAGAAAAAGAAAAAATATATGAATGAATGATTGAATGAATGGAAGATTGAA
>CM060350.1:6107932-6115219 GCA_030674155.1 Stramonita haemastoma
GCATTTGCACACGGCCTCTGGTTTATAGTCTCATCTGAAGGACTTGTTGGGATAAGGAGGGGGGCATAGGGAGGGAGGGTGATGGGGGGGGAATTATTAATCCATTGTGAGTGTTTGTAAAAATCCAGGATCTGTACCAAGGCAGCTGAAGATGGTGAAGTGGCACATCAGACTGACAGATAAGGAAGGAGAGAGAGAGAGAGAGAGAGAGAGAGAGAGAGAGAGAGAGAGGAGAGAGAGAGAGAGAGGAGAAGAGAGAGAGAGAGTATTTATTTGTAGGTAAGTTAGGTGGTTGTTTGGTTGGTTAGTTGGTTGGTTGGCTGGTTGGTTGGTAGATTGGTGTAGTATATGAAAGAAGAATGTGTGTGTGTGTGTGTGTGTGTGTGTGTGTGTGTGTGTGTGTGTGTGTGTGTGTGTGTGTGTGTGTGTGTGCAAATGCCTGACATATAATTATGTTGTTAAATGTAAGATGTTGATGTGTGTAGTTCAGTTGCTAAATTTCCTCAGTTTTTTCCTGTGTAGCTGTAGAGTGGAAGAGGTGTACTGTCAGCAGTATTGGAGATGGGATTTGTTCATGTGTGATTTTGATGCTTGCAGGACTGGAGCTCCCATAATGAAGAGTACTAAGATGAAGTATAGTATAGTATAGTATAGTGTGGTGTGGTATGTATAGGTAGTGTAGTGTAGTGTAGTGTAGTGTAGTGTATGTAGTGTGTGTAGTGGTGTAGTGTAGTGTAGTGTGTAGTGTAGTGTAGTGTAGTGTGTAGTGTAGTGTAGTGTAGTGTGTAGTGTAGTGTAGTGTAGTGTAGTGTAGTATGGATGGTATGAATGGTATGGATGTATGGTATAGTGTAGTTAGTGTAGTGTAGTGTAGTGTGGTATGGTATGGTATGGTATGTGTAGTGTAGTGTAGTGTATGTAGTGTAGTGTATGTGTAGTGTAGTATAGTGTGTAGTGTAGTGTAGTGTAGTATGGTGGTATGGAATGGTATGGTATGATATGGTATAGTGTAGTGTAGTGTAGTGTGTAGTGTAGTGTAGTGTAGTGTAGTGTAGTGTAGTGTAGTGTAGTGTAGTGTGTGTAGTGTAGTGTAGTGTAGTATGGAATGGTATGGTATGATATGATATGATATGATATGATATGATATGATATGATATGATATGATATGATAGATATGATATGATATGGTATGGTATGATATGGTATAATATGATATGGTATGGTATGATATGGTATAGTATGATATGGTATGGTATGGTGTGGTATGGTATGGTATGGTATGGAATGGTATGGTATGTATGGTATGGTATGGAAATGTATGGTATGGTATGGTATGGTATGTATGGTATGGTATGGAATGGTATGGTATGTATGGTATGATATAGTATAGTCTACCAGCTTTCTCCACCATGGGGTGTGGAGGAAGCTGGTTGCAAAACCTTCTGTGGTGATCTGCCCCCCCCCCCTCCCCGGGTCTGCAGACTATGGGACAGGTGAAGGTGTGATAGTGTAGCATAGCGCACTGCAGTGCAGCACAGTGTAAGGTTGTACAGTCCAAGAACACAGGGTGCAACTCCCTGAAATGATGATTTATGGTTTAATTACCCTTATCTCTAGGGGGTGGGGGAGGAGGGGGGCAGATGGGAGAGTTAGGTGATGGGGGTAGCTCAGCTACTTTTGTGTGTGTTATTAATCCCATTGTCAGTTGAGGTTTTTTGTCAGGTCTGTGTGGTGTACCAAAGTAGCTGAAGATGCTGAAGTGGAACATCAAGCTGATAGACCCAACTCAGAGCAGTATTTGTGTGTTCATGTGTGTGTGTGTGTGTGTGTGTGCGTGCATGCGTGTGTGTGTTCTCTCTCTCTCTCTCTCTCTCTCTCTCTCTCTCTCTCTCTCTCTCTCTCTCTCTCTCTCTCTCTCTCTCTCTCTCTCTCTCTCTCTACTCTCCTCTCTCTCTCTCTCTCTCTCTTCGCTCTCTGTCTGTCTGTCTGTCTGTCTGTCTGTCTGTCTGTCTGTCTGTCTCTGTCTGCCTGTCTGTCTGTCTGTCTGTCTGTCTGTCTGTCTGTCTGTCTGTCTGTCTCTCTCTCTCTCTCTCTCTCTCCTCTCTCTCTCTCTCTCTCTCTCTCTCTCTCTCTCTCTCTCTCTCTCTCTCTCTCTCTTCTCTCTCTCTCTCTCTCTCTCTCTCTCTCTCTCTCTCTCTCTCTCTCTGTATGAGTTTCTGTGTGTGTGTTTCCCCATTTCTCTTTGTGTGTGTATGGATGTGTGTGTATGTATGTGTGTGTGTGTGTGTGTGTGTGTGTGTGTGTGTGTGTGTGTGTGTTGTGTGTGTAGGAAAGATAGAATACCTTATTTTCAACATTTTGTTCATGTGTGTTCAGTGTGTGTGTGTGTGTGTGTGTGTGTGTGTGTGTGTGTGTGTGTGTGTGTGTGTGTGTGTGTGTGTGTGTGTGTGTTACAGGGCTGGTGTACCAAAACAGCTGAAGAAAAACTGCATATGAGTATGTATGTATCTGTGTGTGTCTGTGTCTGTGTTTGTGTGCATGCATGTGTCTGTGTGTGTCTGTGTGTCTGAGTGTGTGATAGTGTATGTATGTCTGTGTGCATCTGTGTGTGTCTGTGCGTGCGTGCGTGCATGTGTGTGTGTGTGTGTGTGTGTGTGTGTGTGTGTGTGTGTGTGTGTGTGTGTGTGTGTGTGTGTGTGTGTGTGTGTAGGAAAGATAAAATACCTTATTTTCAACATTTTGTTCATGAATGTACAGTGTGTGTGTTACAGCGCTGGTGTACCAAGAACAGCTGAAGACAAACTGCATATGACCATGTATGTATCTGTGTGTGTGTTTGCCTGTGTGTGTGTGTTTGTATGTCTGTGTCTGTGTTTGTGTGCATGCATATGTATGTGTGTGTCTGTGTGTCTGAGTGTGTGATAGTGTATGTATGTGTGCATCTGTGTGTGTCTCTATGTGCGCGTGTGTGTGTATGTGTGTGTCTGTGTGTGTCTGTGTGTGCTTGTAGGAAAGGTGAAATACCTTATTTTCAGCATTTTGTTCATGTGTGTTCAGTGTGTGTGTGTTACAGGGCTGGTGTACCAAGAACAGCTGAAGACAAACTGCATGTGGGTATATGTGTTTGTGTGTGAGTCTGTGAGTGAGTGAGTGTGTGAGTGAGTGGTGTGTGTGTGTGTGTGTGTGTGTGTGTGTGTGTGTGTGTGTGTGTGTGTGTGTGTGTGTGTGTGAGAAAGATAAAAATGCATTATTATCAACATTTTCCTCATGTATCTTCAGTATGTGTGTTACAGGGTTGGTGTACTGATGGCAGCTGAAGACAAACTGTAAGTGTGTGTGTGTGAGTGAGTGTGTGTATGTGTTTGTGTGATGTGAGTGAGTGAGTGAGTGAGTGGTGTGTGTGTGTGTGTGTGTGTGTGTGTGTGTGTGTGTGTGTGTGTTGTGTGTGTGTGTGTGTGCTTGTAGGAAAGGTGAAATACCTTATTTTTAACATTTTGTTCATGTGTGTTAAGTGTGTGTGTGTGTGTTACAGGGCTGGCCTACCAAGAACAGCTGAAGAAAAACTGCATATGACCATGTATGTATCTGTGTGTGTGTGTCTGTGTGTCTGTGTTTGTGTGTGTGTTTGTATGTTTGTGTCTGTGATTGTGTGCATGCATGTGTATGTGTGTGTCTGTGTGTCTGTGTGTGTGATAGTGTATGTATGTGTGCATGCATGTGTATGTGTGTGTCTGTGTATCTGAGTGTGTGATAGCATACATGTGTGTATGTGTCTGTGTGTGCTTGTAGGAAAGGTGAAATACCTTAATTTGAACATTTTGTTCATGAATGTTCAGTGTGTGTGTGTTACAGGGCTGGTGTACCAAAACAGCTAGAGACAAATGCATGTGGGTATGTGTGTGTGTGTGTGTGTTTGTGTGTGTGTATGAGTGTGTGATGAGTGTATGTATGTGTGTGCATCTGTGTGTGTGTGTGTGTGTGCATGTGTGGGTTATGTTGTGTGTGTATGTTGTGTGTGTGTGTGTGGTGTGTGTGTGTGTGTGTGTGTGTGTGTGTGTGTGTGTGTGTGTGTGTGTGTGTGCACTTGTACGAAATGTGAAATACCTTATTTTCAACATTTTGTTCATGAATGTTCAGTGTGTGTGTGTTACTGGACTGGTGTACCCAAGACATCTGAAGACAAACTGCATGTGGGTATGTGTGTGTGTTTGTGTGTGTGTGTGTGTTTGTGTGTGTGTGTGAGTGAGTGAGTGTACGTGTGTGTGTGTGTGTGTGTGTGTGTGTGTGTGTGTGTGTGTGTGTGGTGCGTGCGTGCGCATGGACGGGAGATAAAAATGCATTATTTTCAACATTTTCTTCATGTATCTTCAGCATGTGTGTTACAGGGCTGGTGTACTGATGGCGGCTGAAGAGAAACTGTATGTAAGTGTGTGTGGGTGCATGCATGTGTGTGTGTGCATGCATGTGTATGTGTGTGTCTGTGTCTCTGTCTGTGATTCTGTGTGTGTGTGTGTGTGTGTGTGTGTGTGTGTGTGTGTGTGTCACTGCTGTAAGTTCCCCCACTTGTAGCTTCTCTCAGCTGCTAATTAGTCAATGGTCTCCCAGCCCAGCTGACCCCCAGCTGACCCCACAGGAACTAGTCCTAGGTAAAAGGAAGGGGAGTGCTATCGTTAGCACTCTGAACTGTGTGGTGTTGGAATTTGTGTGTGTGGTGTGTGTGTGTGTGTGTGTGTGTGTGTGTGTGTGTGGTGTGTGGACACTTAAAGCTTAAGACTTTGAAGCTGTTTTCAGCGAGATGACTTAAGCAAAAACAAAAGGAAAAAAAAAACCCTGATAGTAATGAAAATTATATTAATTTATATATAATGAAAAATTATGATATGTTGCACAACCGTTAAAGATAATAGCACTGGTAATATTAATTATTAGCAATGAGTAGTTCTTCTATAGTATGATTACTGGAAATATAAGAAATTATTATATTGTCTGATTATTTAAAATATAATGAGTAACACATACACACACACTTTCTCTCCCCCCTCCCTGCCTCTCTCTCTCTATCTCTCTCTTTGTCTGCATCTCTCTCTCTCTCTCTCTCTCTCTCTCTCTCTCTCTCTCTCTCTCTCTCTCTCTCTCTCTCTCTCTCTCTTCTTTCTCTCTCTCTCTCTCTCACCAGTTCCCCCACACTGGGTCTGTACTGGCCAACATGGTAAAGAGTGGAGCTGTCCTACCATGTCAGCTGTGTCCTGTGTGTTAACATTCTGATACACACCTGTGTCTTCTGCTGCTGCTTTGCCCCACAGAGATGCAGGAAGGAAGGAAGGGTCAGCTTAGCCTTTGAGGGAGAGAGCCCAGGGTCCTGTTTGAGGGAGCAGAGAGAATGGGGCTCTGAGGGTAACACAAGTTTCTCATCCTAAAATTGCACACCTCATGTAAGTGGTTTTGTTGTTTTTGTTTTGATTTTTTTTTTAATGTGTGTGCGTGTTTATCTTTTTTTAAATTTTTTTCAAGAATAATTGAACAAGCACTCATGTTCTTTTTTACATTCAGTTCCTGTGTGTTTGTAGTTTTGTAAATTTTGTCATCTGTGTGTGTGCTTGTGTGTGTGTCCGCGTGCCTGTGTGTGTGTCTGCATGCTTGTGTGTGTTTGTGTGTGTCTGTGTGTGTGTGCGTGTGCATGTGCAAGTCATCTTTTCTTCAGTGTTTTAGTAATGAGAGCAACATTAAATTCACCAGTCTTTAACTAAAAACTAAATAAATCAATTCACCAATCTTTAAAAAATAAATAAATAAATTCACCAGTCTTTAAACAAAAACTGAATAAATCAATTCACCAATCTTTAACAAATAAAGAAATAAATTCACAGTCTTTAACGAAAAACTAAATAAATCAATTCACCATCTTTAAAAAAATAAGTAAATTCACCAGTCTTTAACAAAAAAAGATTCACCAGTCTTTATTGTGAATGGAAACCCTCTCTAGAAGGGGGTTACTTGTCTGTCACCCTTCTGTTGTCCAGCTTTCTCCACTGCCTAGTTTTTGTTTTTCCAGGTCTCCCCCAACAGCAGGATGCCCCTTCAAGTAGTGTGCAGTGCAGCAAAGAAGAAACAGGCCAGGGTTGTTTGATCCAACAGCAGACTCCCCAGTGCAACAAAGAAGGAACAGCCAGTGAGCAGTGCTGAGCCACTGTCATAGTTAGCACAAGGTGAATCAGTGGTCTACAGGTGAGTGTGTGTGTGTCTGTGTCTGTGTGTGGGTGGGTGGGAATATTGTTGTTGTAGTTTAATTTAAAGTCTATTCACACGTGGTGATATTAGACAAGGGTGGGAATGTATGAGATAGGGAGTTGAAAGTTTGGTTTTACTAGTGCTTGCAAAAAAATATATTTGTATAATTTTGAAACTGTACAGCTGCAATTTCTTAAAACAAGTCGATTCAAATCAGACTTATTTTATTTATCAAATGGTATTGTGTGTTTGCATGTGTGTGTGTTTATTTTATTTATTCTGTTATGTCAAAGATAACAAAATAAGCATTCATGTGCTTTTTTACAACCAGTCCCCGTGTGTATGCAGTTTTATAAATGTCATCCATTCTCCCCGGCACACATTTGCCTACTCGTATGAAAAGCAGAACAGGATTTAATGTGTGCGCAAGATATTCTGCATGCATTCGCACACAGGGTCTTGGCTTATAGTCTCATCCTATGGACTTTTAGGAAGAGTGGAGTCAGCACTGATGTTAACTCCAGAGGAAAAATCCCTTGACCGGGAATCGAACCCAGGTGGTCAAATTGCAAGCGCAGTGTTCTGACCACTAGGCTTTTCCATCCCAGTGTGTGTGTGTGTTGTGGAGGTGGTTGTTATTACTGTATTATTTACTCAGACATTTTTTTTACATATCCCTTTCTGTGTGTTGACAGGTCTGGTGTACCCAGACAGCTGAAGACAATGTGGGATGAACAGTTAAGTATTTTGTCTGTGCATCTGCTAGTGTGTATGGCTGGTTTGTTGCATTTTTGTGTGTTATAATGAGTGTTGGTGTACACAAGTGTAATGTGTAGGTATATATAAGTGTAGGAAAAGAGATTGCTATATTTATGGGGGGGGGAGATGGGGGTTTATAGTTTTTGCATACATTATTTCTTCAGAGGAGACTATAAGCTAAGGCCCGTGTGCGAACGCTCACAGAACATCTTGGCACATATTCAATCCTGTTCCACTTTTTGTAAGAATAGGCCATTGTGTGCTGGTGGGAGCATATAACAAGATTTATAAACTGCCTAC
>CM060350.1:6120319-6140319 GCA_030674155.1 Stramonita haemastoma
TGGTATGTGCTTGTTCTCACTATCATGTGAACACATTGTTATTTATTTCCCTATCTTGACAGCATTATACAAAAATTCGGGTATATATCTGAAAAGGGGTATCGTGTACCAGAAATTGTTGTTGATTTTATTTCTCGGTCTAGTATTAATATTCTGTCATAGGGTTTCTTTTCAAATAAATTGTTTTGATTGTTGGGCTTGTTTTATCTACTTTTAATTTTTTTCAAATATCACTTAACAGACTTTAAATGAAAAGCAAAGAAACCATATGCACTTACACCACATTCAGAAGATGCAACACACTCAAAATACACAAAACATCAGACAAAACAACAAAACACCACGACAAGTAACACACAGACACACAGATACAGACACAGACACAGACACAGACACACGCACACACACACACACACACACACACACACACACACACACACACACACACACACACACACACACACACACACACACACACACACACACACACACACACACAACACACAAACACAAACACACACACATGGCTTGATGAAAAAAAAACAAATCGATGCTTATTCAATGTTACTATCTGAAAATAAAATTTTGACTTGACTTGACACAAACCACTAAAAGTAGAATTTATCAGTGCTGACTGCACTCTCCCCAAAAGTCATTTGCACCGAGGCTATGTGTGCAAACACACGCAGAATATTTTACGCACCTATTAAATCCTCTATCGCTTTTTGTAAGAGTAGATTATTGTGTGATGGTGGGAACAGATGACGATTTATAGAACTGCGTGCACACAGAAACATTATGTAAAAAGGCACTTTATTTATTGCATTATACTCTATGTAAAAGAATGAAACAAAAACAAACATACACACACATGCACCACGGGCAAATAAACATCAGACCTAAAATACAGAAACGACACAGAAACAAAACGGTACAGAATACAAACGGAAAATATAAAATTAGAACAGCTAACTTTCATTACGTGAACAAAAGAAAATCATAGAACACACACACAAAAATACCACACACACACACACACGCACACGCACGCGCGTACTCACACGCGCACACACGCACACGCACGCAAACACACACAAATCCATGCACACACACACACACACACACACACACACACACACACACACACACACACACACACACACACACACACACACACACACACACACACACACACACACACACACACACACCACACACACAAATCACACACACACACACACACAAATCACACACACACACAAATCACACACGCCTCTCCACCGCTGATTCTCCCTACTAACCGAGCTAGTTATCATCGTCGTGTACGAAATATAAAAAATAAATTCATCATTTACAAATTGTGAAGCGGTTCGACGCACTTTTACCAGTAAAGTACAAATATGCATAAGATTTTTCAAATGGCATATTATTATTGGCCAATAATGTGATATGTTGAGTCAATTCTTTTCAGCTTTTCAGCAGTGTTCAACTGTTGTCCTTCAGCCTTCTTTAATCTGTTCAATGCCCCTCCTTATTTTTACATGTTGGTTTTTTCCTTTTTTTCTCATGCACAAAGGTCACACACACACACACACACCTACACAGACATATACGTGTACATATACACAACATACGCACACACACACACACACACACACACACACACACACACACAACACACACACACACCACACGCACAACGCCACGCACGCACCAGCACACACACATGCATGCACGCACACATACACGCACGCACACGCACGCACAAACACACACACACACACACACAACACACACACACACACACACACACACACACACACACAACACAACACACGCAAGTACACGCACGCACACATGCATGTACGCACACAAACACGCACGCACACGCACGCACACACACACACACACACACACACACACACACACACACACACACACACACACACACACACACACACACACACCACGCAAGTACACGCATGCACACACGCAAACATGCAAACACACACACACACACACACACACACACACACACACACACACACACACACACACACACACACACACACACACACACATAGACACCATAGACACCACTGAAACCATAGACATTGAGACACACACACAGAAAGACACCACACACACAGAGACACCACACACACACACACACACACACACACACACACACACACACACACACACACACACACACACACACACACACACACACACACACACACACTACACACTCGCACACCTACACCTACACCTACTCACTCACTCACTCACTCAGTCCCATGTCCCAAAGGACGTAGGGGGGACATGAGAGAAGACGCAACAGAGATCTTTTTCCATGCTTCACGATCCTGTGTGGCTAGTAGGAGGCGTTTCAGGGGTTGGGCAGTCCAGTCTTTGATGTTGTCAACCCATGATTTCTTTTAGCGGCCTCTTCTTCTCTTGCCCTCGACTGTTCCTTGCAAGATGGTTTTTGCTAGGGTGTTGTGTCTTGTGGTGTGACCAAACCACATCAGCAAAGGCTCTTGGGGCCCACACGCTTTTTGATTTCTTCTTTCAGATAGTTATTGGTCTTGTGTTCTTTGTATGATATTTTGAGGAGTCTTCTGTGGCACTTGTTCTCGAATGCTTGGATTCTTCTCTCTAACTCTGCTGTCAGAGTCCATGATTCACAGCCATATAGCCTACACCTACACCTACACCTACACCTATACCTACACACACACACACACACAACACACACACAACACACACACACACACACACACACACACACACACACACACAGATAGCCTAGTGGTCAGAACATTGCGCTGGCAATTTGACGACCCGGGTTCGAGTCCGGTCGAGGAGATTTTTCTCCTAGAGTTACAAGTATAGGTAGGGTTTTTTTGTTGTTGTTTACCATGCAATCCTTTTTAGAAACTAAATATGACCTAAGTAGCTGTATCATCTCTACCACCCCCACCCAGTGAAGCAGATTTTAATGAAAGTTGTACGTAAGTTGGATATGCAATCTTGTGTTTCATATGTAGAACATTTTTCTTTCATATAATCTCAGTTATTTTTATTTTATCGAGCAGTGCCATAATTATCACACAATCGGCCTCATATGGCACCCGAGCCAGGTCATGTTGAAGATTATATTGAACAGACTGAAGCCACAGGCAGAGACTATCTTTGCTGAGTAACAAGCAGTCAGTGCAGGGCGTAAACACAACTGAGCCTCAGAATACTCTGTGAGCGATACCTTCAACACCAAGACCTGTATTTATTGATTTTAAGAAGGCTTTCGACAGGGTGTAGCATACGGCTTTGTGGGATACCATGAATTTGTACAGCTTCGATGTAAACCTGATCAGAGTCATCAAAGAGCTGTACAACAAGGCCACCAGTGCAGTGTACATTGGAAAAATGATTTCAAACAGTTAGAGCAAAATGGGGCTGCCTACTCTCACCCACTGTTTTCAACATCTTCCTTTAGAGAATCATGGCTTATGACATTGACGGACAAGAGCTTGCCATCTTAGCAGATTACCTGAACAAGGCCTCTACGCCATGGAAATCAGTGCAGAGAAAATCAAACTGATGACCAATAAAACCAAGGGTCAGGGTCAATGACCAGAAGCTGGAAACAGTTAAAAAGCTTCAAGTACTAGGGAGCCATCGTATCAGACAAGGGGTCCAAACATAGTAGCACATACAATAACACCACCATCAAAACTGCATATCATCTGGAAAGATAAAAATCTCACTAAAGTCCAAGATCAGACTAATGCGCTCCCTTGTCATATCCACATTCCTGTATCCCTGACTGCTGATTTGGAGAGAAGAGTACAGGCGTTAGAGATGAAATGCTTCCGGAGACTCCTGGCAATCTCCTACAGAGACCGCATAAGCAACAGAATGCACACACACACACTCACTCACACACACACACAGACACACAGACACACACAGACAGACAGACAACACACACACACACACACACACACACACACACACACACACACACACACACACACACACACACACACCACACACACACACACACACACACACACACCCCACACACCCCACCACCCCCACCACCACACTCCCAACCCAGGGCCCACTCCTAACATTTTTTTAAATTGTACTTTAAAACGCAAGAAGTATCAGAAGTAACATGCAATTGTTACAATCACAGTACCACAATATTGAAATAATTACTGTATCAGAAATGGATCACAACAGTTCAATTCCCTTGACCAATATTTTCATTCACCACTTTGGTGCAATAGACCGCATGACCCACACGATGGGGTAGCTTGTTTATGTAAGAAATATATGATGCTGTAAGCCTCGCCCTGGTTTGCGCGTCAGTCAGTAGGAAGCAACGTGGACTGAAACAAAATTAGACGAGACATGTATACTGATCGGATCATTCTATCGTCCACCGAACTCGACAATTGATTACTGGAGTCTAATAGAAGAAAAGCATAGATAAAATATAATAAATAATAATATTATAATAAATAACACATTACTTAAGTTTCTTATTCATGGAGACTTTAACACAAACTTCCTAGATACAACTTCTCACAATCTAATAGACCTTTTAAATCGTTATCAGTTGAAAAAAAACCCAACTACTTGTAGGAACCTACTCGTATCACCGATTTAACACATTCTTTTTTGATCATTACATAGAGTTCAAACCTAGTACACTCAGTTGGAAGTTCTGCCACCTGCCACTGTCCTTGTGTGTCAGAAATACTACTATTACCAAAGAACAGCCATCTAAAAGAACAATATTTAACTATAAGAAAGTTGATGCTATATGAACTGTTTGCAGCACATACCATAAAAAATTGTACCAAGTTCCGCCAACTATTTTACTGAGGAACTCTCTACCAGATTCTATTAAAGATAGTTAATTCTTTAAGTCAGTTCAAACTTTATTTATCTGCGAATGATCCTATTGTACGTCTGTATTTTTATCATGGTGAAAGAAAAGAACAAATATTACATTGTTGACTTTGACTTGGAATAAGTGATCTAAAATAAAAATATTATGTTTCATCGTCATGTAGTGAATGATCCATTATGTACTTGTAGTAATGCGTAGCAGACAGCCGAACACTTTTGTCTGTTCTGTCCCAATTTGGACTTAGTTCGTGCCTACATTGCTTCCCCCCGAATATGTTCATGTGCAATTTCATTTGCAGCCCTGAATTCAATATGAAAACACACATTTGTACTGTTCAAATTGTGGCTTTCTGATTCAAAACGATTTTTATCATTTTTGTCATATGGCATCCAATTATCTCAGTACAGGTTTGAAGTACTTAGTTATTTCTCTTTGCTTTCAACTAAAGTCTGTATTATTGTCAAGAAAGCATGCTGTTGTTTTGAAAGGTGAGTAGCAATTAATAAAATCTGATATGTACACGATTTATTCGATAATCGGCATTGTTAATGTTGATTGTTACTTGCTATCATCATAACTGACACAGTATTTTTGGCCTTAAAGACGGTATTTTCCGTAGTTTGTCTCTGTCTCTCTCTGTCTCTGTGCACTGCTACTGAACATTGGAAGCAATGAAAGCGATGCTACAGGGACTGAGAGTGAGGGTATACAACAACAAGCCGCTCCAGACAGACAGACACGCATAATGCAGGCAAGTGGACGACAACGGCTAATCGGAGAATCAAGAAACAAACTTCAAAACCCAGCGTGCAATGAAATCGGGGACGGATAGCCAAGTGGTCAGAACATTGCGATAGCAATTTGACAACCCGAGTTCGAGTCCGGTCGAGGAGATTTTTCTCCTGGAGTTAACATCAGTGCTGACTCCACTCTCCCCAAAAGTCCATCGGATGAGACTTTAAACTGAGGCCCCGTGTGCGAACGCACGCACACGTTAAATCCTGTTCTGCTTTTCGTAAGAGTAGGCCATCGTGTGCCGGTGGGAACAGATGATATTTACAAAACTGCATATGAAAAAAATGAAAATGAAAAAAAACAAGATTTTTTATCCCATCATCCTCGATATAAAAGAATAAATCAAATAAAAATCAAATCTTAATCATAACCCCCAAGAAAAACTGGAACAGTGAAACTCACCCCCACATCAGTGCACTCACACTAGTCTAAAAAGTGAAAGGCTTAACCTCCACACTGTCTTTTGTGTCTCTGTATGATTTGTGTTGGTATGACTAAAACCTTTATGAAGGATTTTTTGTTCAAACACATTTTCTTTTATAGAGCTACGTGTTTTCATTCAACAGCAGAAAAAATTTCAAAACGTGGAAAACCAGTAGTGGAACAGTAGCCCTTGTAAAAGATGTTTGTCAAAGACATCTGAGTAACGTATCACAACATGATCATACTATTGCTTTTACTATAATCTGACAGCCTTAGATAACAATGATTTGACAGATAGTACATAAATGTTTGAGTGTTGTGTGCTTGTTTCAATATTGTTGAACGTAATAATGATGCAACCTGATTACAAGAGCTACAAGTAAACAGCCATTGTATAATGCACATAAAAAACAGCTATGCAGCTTCTTCTGAGCAAGATTATCAGTGTTCATTTGTGACAGTGCTGTAGAAACAGAACTATATTATCTCTTTTGCTGCAATGTTCTAAGTGACTTATGACAGGTGTTTATTCCATAAACGAATTCTCTGCTAACATCATTAATAGTTAATTGCAAGACGACATGTGTGTCCATGATCTTTTTATGCCAGCAGAGCTGCTAATATCAGTTTGAAAAGCAATACTGTTTTCTTGTGTTCGCTTCATTCAAATGTGTATACCACAATGCCCTACCCAAGTTATTAACCACAGTTCTGTTGGCATCGTCTTCTGATTCAAGGTCTATTTTAAATGCAACCCTTCCCGTGCCTGGCACGATCACATCATTTGCTCCAAGATTAGGAAATCTAATCGTTAAAATTTGATCTTGGTCTATTGTTGATGGATTATTGCTTATGACAATAGACTGCCTAATGCCCTTTACACCAAGAGGCTCTTTCAGTCTTCTGTGCGGATCAAGTATTGTACCATATGATTGCGCCATTGTTTTTAAATCTTAGATATAAAATTTAATTATTAAAAATATGGCAGGCATAGATGAAGACTATGATGTTTTTGAGCCTGGTGATGATATGGGTGAAGCTGTTCCTACTCGTTCACAAACAATTCGACGTGAACTGGCAGAATCTAAAATAAGATCATTTTATAACAGTATAGGTCAAGATCTACCTGAAGTACTTGATCCTAATGACTTTGAATTACGACAGGGTAACCACTTATTTGTAAAGAATGATCAAGGAAATTTTGTGCAGCTAACTACTAGACCAGACTCCGCAAAGTTTTTAAAAAAGAGTACAATTAAAAGCAGGCTAAGTACTAGTGACCAAAGGCGATTGAACATTATTTCAAGTTCAGAAGTAAGACAATCTGCCATTGCCAACCTTCAGAAAACGTTGCAAGATTTACCAACGGACAGACAAGTTCAGTCTGTTCCTCTTAAAGACCTAATAGAGCGGCAGACGAATTAATTCAAGAAACAAGTTTTATTGAACCCCAAGAAGAAACAGCATTAAAAACAATCCATGATCCACCACTACCAATGAGAGAAATAGTAGCCCTCAATGAATCACTACAAACCATCAGAGGAGAACTAATAAACAATCTTGCTAAACTGGGCGAGCTAGACGAACATATAAACAGAGAAAAACAAAAGCTTGCTGATGCAGACGACCTCAACTTAGATCAAGACGTCAAAAACAGAATACAACAGAGACTAAGAGATCTTGAACAAGAGAGGGCTACAAGATTAGAAGTACTGTCTGTAAATCGTGAACAATTACGGACCCAAGTGAACAGAATAAGAGAAACCATTCAAAGAATTTTGTATGAAGACACAACTCTAGCTGAGCGCATAAGAACATTGTTTAGAGAACAAGGAATCACAATAGCAAGTGTTTTAACAGCAATGGGTTTTGCTATAAGTACTTTAGTGTATGCTTTAACTGGCGGTTCACACACGCTGCCAGTGCCACCAACGCCACCTACGCCTCCAGACAAATCATGGATTAAAAAACAATTAGAGCATCTAAAAAATCTTTTACAAAAATTAGCAGCTAAAGCAATTGATGCCCTGCCAGGTATACTGAGCACAATTGTAAGCTGGATTTTGTCTACTGCAAGCAAAGTAGTTGGTTTTATGGCTGACCACTTATGGACATTAGCTGTTTTAGTCACTGGATTACTTCTTAGTAAAATAAAGGGCAGCTAATCCTATAAAAGTTAGTCCAACAACAAGTGCTACTTTTTCAGATTCATGAGCATCATTATTAATTTTTTTAATGGGGTCTCTGCTTCGCCTTGGTATACTTTGTACAGGCCTTGGTATACTTTGTACTGGATCAGAATTTATATCTATATTTTTGCCAAGTTTTTGGTCATCGCCTGCAACAAGGATTTCATTATTATAATTTATTATTGTTCCCATTTGAAGCCCAAGATCAGAAGGCAGCATGTATAAACCAATGCCAACAGCAAAGTCTACTTTTGATCTTGCATATCTTAAAACATCTTGATATCGTTTAATACTAGATGGTAAATCAACTGTTGAATTTATTGCATCTTCTAAATTGGCTAAGTACTGTTTTTGTGCATCGAACCCAGTGCTCTGATCCATTATGTTTGATCTTGTTTGTGCTTGTGAACCCAGCAAACACCATACATAAGTACGAATAGAATCGTTTATTCGTTCTATACCAGCCCTAGTAAATCCGTTGCTGTCATCTAAGATAAATGTGGTCCATGCGTTTTTATGTTCTTGCATTATTGACCCCAGACGAACAGCTGTGCCTGGAGCAAAGGAAGTATGCCCTGGCCAGTAGTCAAAATTATATATTCTGTGTGCCCCCCATAAATAAAGAGTACCCATGCCGTGATTATGATCTAACTTTTGTCTAAAGTCTGCTTTAAACGCAACGCCAAATTCATTACAAATACGTTCAAAAGCCTTCATATCCATTCTGTTGTTAAAAGGATTAAAGGACTTGTCATGGGGTAATGGTACTTGGAGTTCAGATAACAAACGCCTGAATTGATAATAAAAATGAAACCTGTACACCGACCTAACCAACAGGTTATGGTGATTTAAGTGGTTTGCATATGATACCCCACATCCAGTTGTTGCGCAATACATAGCAAAGTTTAATTGATTTTGATAAAACTGCATAGGATGACTAAGCCACATCGTTGCTATGCCATCGTTTTTGATAGGGGGATTTAAATATTTATTTAGCGGGCTACTCACTTTTACTTTAAAACTCTCTGACTGATTCACTGCAACAACTAAACTATTAACTATTAAGTTTTTAGGATTACCCACAGCGCCAACTGCATATTTTGCTTCCTTGTTATATTTGAACACATTCATTTTTTTTTTATGCAATATTTGAAAAAGTGTTCATAACTTTAACAAACCAAGGACCTATTGCTTTAGATTATCCACTTGATAACAATCATGGAAACTTGCAAGCAGCTCTACACGAAATTGTTTACAAAGTTAAATGGTTTAATATAAGCAAGGAAAAAGAAAACAATTGGGTTCAAAGATTAGATCGCCATGGAAATGTACGAAGTCTTTTGACCATACCAGATGGTTATTACGGATTTTGCACTCTTAAAGAAATACTAAGTGACTATGGAGTTGATCTAAAACTTAATGATGCAAACCTAAAAATAACGCTAACATTAAAACCAGACCCAGATCTTCAGCCAGAAACCTTTAACTTTGCAGGAGCCCTAGCTAAAATGTTAGGGTTTCAAACTAGTAATAAACCAATATATGCACTTGTAGGTGTTCAAAAGAATAACACTTTCGAAGGAGAAAATCCTATTGACCTTGCAATCAATTCATTGATGTATATACACCTAGACCAACTAAACACTAATGAAAACTTGTACAATGGCCGACCATCAACTATTCTGAGAGTTATTCCAGCAGGTAATGCATCATACTGTGATGTTAAGATTCAAACATTTTCTAACTTACAGTTTAAACCTTTAGTTTGTGGCCATCACGAAAGACTAAGCCTAAGAATTACAGATCAAAAAGGTAAAGATGTAATATGCGACGACTTTTATGTTGTTTTAGAAATTAAATAAAATCAGCCATGTAAAAAACAATGTCCCGGGGGCCAGAACTGCCAGTTATGCGCGCACCTATTAGATGTATTACTTTTGAACTTAAAGATCTAGCAGACGCACAAGACTTTGATCTAAATGGAGAGATTGGTGAAGTTTATGGATTTGAATACACTGAAGACGGTTATTATAAACGCAAAGAGATAAGTGAAGACAAAAAGAATCCTAAGCTAGAGCAACTGCGTAATGTAGAAGTAGAAAACATTGATAACTTAGAATATAAACTTGTTCGGAAAGAAAACAAATGGCACCTTATTCCATTTATCGACTGGGAAATCAAATTTGAATTTGTAAGTCCATACACTTTCTTTGACAAAGGAAGACATTTCAGGAAGGCATTCAATGCTGGTCCATTGCTTATTAGTCTTATGCCTGATAACAACAGCAGACGTGAAATCGAAATTGTTCTCTTTGAAAAGAAACAGTACTTGCTACACAGAAAAGCATCTGAAACTAAAATTTCCACCACTAAATTGCAGTTCATGCCTGAAATGCCTTTACCAAACAAGTTCACTATATTTGACATTTCTATACAACGTGATGTCACTGGTGATGATGGAGTTGTAGGTGTTAGTGATAATCTAATAAAAGGAATTAGAATTGCTTGGCAAAATTTAGGTGTTGAAACATTAAGAATAATTGTAGCTATTCAAAACAATGGTGATGAAATAAAGGCCGTCTCTTCCAGCGACAAGGTAATCCTAAACATTCAGCAGAATATTCTAACTGAATTAACATATATTAATCTTACTCACTTAGATCTTATTGGATTCTACTTTACTGAAAGCATTTTAACTGAAGATATTCTAACTGAAATAACTACATTAAGTTAAAATATTTTTTATTATTTTAAAAAAATGTTACAGTGTATCCAAAAATACCAAAAGAAGAACCATTGGATGACAGTGCACAATCCTTCAGGCTGTCCAACATTACACAAATACAGCGTGAACTAGAGCAAGACCTAGCAAAATACAACAAAACCAAACGATCATATTCTTCTCTTTTTAATGCGTTAGCATACATTAACAGCGGAACGGCAACTGCTGCTACACTGACATCAGGAACAAGTGTAGGACTTTTAGCAACAGGCATTGGGAGTCCAGCAGCTGTTATGCTTGGTGCTGTTTCAGTAGGCTTTGGATTATGTTCGTTAGCTTTGAGTGTTGCTTACAAAAAAATAAAGCACACAGCTATGGTTCAGTTAGCAACTGCTAAACTTAGTTCATTCAGACTCATAATAAGCAAAGCCTTAGCAGACTCTAAGATTACAGATAAAGAGTTCAATCGTTTGCAAGCAGACTATGATGATTATAAACGGCAAAAGTTTGAGATGCAAAAAAAGTCTCGAGTCGCTTTTTCTCAACAGCCAGACTTGGAGTCAATAAAAAAGGAATGCCTAAAACAAATGAGCGAAAAATTAAACTCTGTTCTAAAGACCTAACTGTAACGTGGGGTGATCATGTGTTTACAGTAAGTTATAATTCCAAATGCAAAAATACTGTGGATTATGATTAAAAAAAACCCAATTGATTATCAATTTAAGTAAATATTTTGAGTTAGAAATAGAAACTCAATATGGCAGAAATTCCCAGTTTTTTTGAAGATACTGACGTAGTAATAACTCCTGCTAGGGGTGGCGGTAAAATTTCCACTCCTGCTAGGGGTGGCGGTAAAATTTCCACTCCTGCTAGGGGTGGCGGTAAAATTTCCAGTATATTTCAAGAGACTGACTTAGAAATAATTGATAACACTAACTCTTATGCAAGCATTCAACATGCTATTGCCCAAATACCAGACAAGCTAACAATACTCCCTCCAGTTAAGGTGCAAATAGCTATGAACATCGAATATACTACTGTGTCAGAGGAAACCATACAAGCGTGGGTGTCAACTATGCAGAAAGCTGTTTATTCTTACAATGATTTCACCGCTAGCTGGGCTGATGAAATGGTTGATCGGTTTAACAGGGCTTCAGAAGAAGCAAAACTGAGAGGTTCTGGCTGGACAGAAGGTAAAGTATTGCAGATCAAATTATACCAGACTAAGTTTTTCCCATTTGTTGGTAAGTCTTACATTCCTTTACCTAGAACACTGGTTTTAAAACGTGCAGTCTTAAACATTAAGAATTCAGATGATAAATGTTTTATGTGGTGTATTCTAGCAAAGTTATATCATGTTCAAAAGAATGCGGAGAGAGTCTCCAACTATGAACCATACGAACATGAACTTAACTTTAATGGAATTGACTTTCCAGTTGGATTAGACAAAATCGAACAATTCGAATCCCAGAACGAACCAATCACTGTAAACGTATATACATGGTCTGAAGAAGATGATCTTCTGCCGCTTAGAATATCCAGCGAGTCACCGACTGTAGGAGAGCCACATGTCAAACATGTGGACTTACTTTTAGTAACAGATGGTGCAAAACAGCATTATACTTTAATTCGCACAATGAGTAGACTACTAGCATACACAACAGCAAGTGGAAAACAAAAACAAGAGTTCTGTAGAAGATGTTTAGTAAGGATTCCATCTATTAAAGCAGCACATAAACACAGAGAACATTGTAAGAGCTCTACTGACTGTATTACAAAACTTATTACTCCAAAACCTGGTAGCACAGCAAGCTTTAAGAACTGGAAAAAAATACAGCCCGATCCTTACGTTGTTTATGCTGACTTCGAATCTATTATAGTTCCATACCAAGGACCTAAGCCAAAAACATTACCTAAAACTGTTGTAGTTACTAATCATCAAATCTGTTCGTACGCTTTTATTGTTGTTAGGTCAGATGGCAAACACAGAATGCCACAGCTATATAGAGGGCCTGATGCAGCAAAACACTTCTTAAAAGAAATGAAACAAGTACGTGCTGACTTATCTAATCGACTCAACCTTTCTAAAATTATTATGACTACCGAAGATCAAGAACAATATAATTTAGCAAGACATTGTTGGATCTGCGGCCATACATTAGAAAACACAGAAGACAACCCAACTGTAAGAGATCATGATCACATCAGTGGTAAGTTTAGGGGAGCAGCACATTCTAATTGTAACCTGCAGCTTAAGTTTGATCCAAAGAATTGGAAATTACCCATCTTCTTCCATAACTTACGTGGGTATGATTCCCATCTTATTTTACAGGCCGTAACTGATGAATTTCAAAAGGTTAGTTGTATTGCCCAGTCTTCGGAAAAGTACATGACGTTCACTCTGAATTATTTATCCTTCTATGATTCAGCTCAGCACATGATGGGTACATTAGAATCCTTGGCTGCATCACTGAGCTGTTGTCCTATTACAGAAAAATACTTTGATCCATCTCTAGTGCGTAAAGGCGTTTATCCTTATGAGTATATGAACAGTTGGAATAGGTTTGATGAAAGGCGCATTTTTTAGTAGTCTAAAAGGTAAAGACATTAGTGACTCTGATTACCAACATGCAAAGGCAGCATGGGAAAAATTAAAGTGTAAGACCATGGCAGATTACCATGACAACTACTTAATGGCTGACGTTTGTTTGTTAGCAGATGTCTTTGAGAACTACAGAAAAACATGCAAAAAACATTATAGTCTGGATCCCTCTCATTACATTTCTGTACCTGGCATGAGTTGGGATGCGTTCTTAAAGTTTACAGGTGTAAAGATCGACCTGCTGTCTGACCTGCCCATGCTCCAAATGATTGAGGATGGACTGCGTGGTGGAATCAGCATGGCATCACATAGTTACTGTAAAGCTAACAACAAATATTTAGATGACTATGATCCTAGTAAACCATCCAACTATATTATGTATTTAGACGCTAATAACCTATATGGTTGGGCTATGTGTCAGTCACTTCCTTTACGCAATTTTAAAATGTTACCAGGCCCATTTGATGTAAATGAATTTCTGAACACCTTGCTCACAATGTCCCCTTTTCAGCCATTGGGGTTGATTGCAGAAGTAGACTTAGAATATCCAAGTGAACTTCATGACCTGCATAACGATTATCCATTAGCAGCAGAAAGAAAGAAGATAGGAGCTGAACCACCTAAGCTTGTGCCAAATCTGTTAAATAAAAAAAGTATGTCTGTCATTACAGACTACTCCAGTTTTACCTAAGACATGGACTCTGCCTTACAGCCGTTCACCGAATGATTTGGTTTGATCAAGGGCAGTTCATGAAACCATACATCATGAAGAACACAGAGCTTAGAACTAAAGCAACTGATACTTCAGAGAAGGACTTCTTTAAGTTAATGAACAACAGCTGTTTTGGAAAGACAATGGAGAACCCCCACAAACGTAAAGACGTCAGACTGGTAACTAAAGAGAACCAAGCAATTAAGTTGACATCAAAACCACAGTACCAGAACTTCAGAAAATTTCATGATTCTTTGTACGGCATTATGATGAAGAAGCTTCGGGTAAATTTAGACAAGCCAGTGTTTATTGGGTTTACTGTGTTAGAGTTGTCTAAGCTGTTAATGTTAGAATTTCTCTATGACTACTTTAAACCATTGTATCCAGAGTCTAGAGTCCTGTCCACGGACACTGACTCGTTTATTCTGGACATTCCGACTGAAGACTTTTATAAAGACATGGAGACAGAAGTACTAAGGGATCGACAGTTGGTATGACACATGTGATTACCCTAAAGACAGTCCTTTACATTCAGTTGTAAATAAAAAGGTTATTGGTAAGATGAAAGATGAAATGAATGGAACTAGAATAAAAGAGTATGTTGGTTTGAGAGCAAAAATGTATAGTGTCGCTAGTCAAACTAGTGTTATTAAAAAAGCAAAAGGGATCAGCAAACCTGTAGTTAAGATGGCTATATCACACGACAACTATAAAGAAGCACTCTTTGATTCTAAAGTGTTTCATCATGACAATGTAAAACTAAGGTCTGAATTGCATCAGATCAACACAACTGTTGTAACAAAGAAGTCATTAGATTCTAACAACACAAAGCCCGTGTTTGTACACCCAGAGTGGTCATATGCAATTGGTCATTGGAAAACAAAACAAAAAAATAAATAGCTTACATTTATTTACTCTTATATATAAAAACAGCATAAATCTTTTTATATTAAAATAGCTGTACATTTTTTTTTAGTCTTCAAATATTAAAACAGCATCTTTTTTGTTATTAAATAAATATTCTAACATATTGTTTTCATGGGTTTCTAGATCATCGAAATGGGTGTAAATGGTTTTATTACGGTCCTCCCATTTAATTCATGAACTGTAAACTGTTGAACAAACATTTGTAATATGGGGGTGTCACGGTCATACTCTCGTTCTTTTAATAGTAATTCTTTATCAGAGCTTTCTAAGTGAACACCAGCATATTTATTTTGCCATTCAGGAAAAACAATGCGCATGCGATTATCACCTGTAATGAAAACATAAGTAATAACAGGACTAGTTGTCTGAGCTTCCATTTTAAACACACAAACGTATACACAAATTAACTAACTGGCGGGATTATTTGGAGTTCTTCCTTTACAAATGCTCTTTTTGGCGCTGGTCGTTTTGATGTAGGTGTTTCTCTTAAATAATACACAGGGGGATTCATTCTTATAACTGTTTTAATTTCATAGGTATCGATGCTCCAGATAGGGTCAGTTGCTCTTCTTCGGCTGTCACCTTCTGCCTCACCTGGTGCGTACAGGTGCCTTACTTTCACTCCAAATGGTATTAGTTTGTCAGTTGTTGAATGTTGGTTGATACCAATCGATTTGAGTTTAATTGCTTTGATGGGTTTTAATCCTGTGGCCTTTGATTCTTCATCATTCATAGCACGCAGTACTGGGGAAAGTCTTCTAACCCAGTCAGTGTTACGAGCATTGTCTAGAATTTCTCTATGGTACTGATATGAAAACAGCCGTTCAGACAACTGCTTGTTGAAGTTTTCCACTAAAGCCTGTGATCTGTGAACGCTTGGAATGCCTCTTTTAATAACAACTCTGTGTTTTAACAGCAGTTGACCTTTAAATTCCTTTCCATCATCAACTTGAACCATACGAGGATAAGTCAGTGGACCACGACTGTAAATTTCTTGTAGAGCAACAGCAACAGCAATTTCTGTGTTAATGGTTCTGCATCTTTGTATCTTGATGCCAGATCAATAACAGTAAGCGCATATTTAAATCTTTCTTCTTATTGTGTCGTGAGGCAAATATAAAAGGTCCATTTGATGTGTGTCGTTTGGTATTGTGTTAACAAAGTGAGGTCGTTTTATTCGTTTGGGTGCTGGCAAGTATATTTGCCATACTGCTTGTTTGGACAGCCATGCCTTTGCTGTGGATTCACTAACACCTGCAGCTTCACTAAGCTTTGCAATAGCTGTTAGAACCTTTGGGTGAATAATAAATTTTAGCTAGCTTAGTGTCCATTTTTTTAATACTAACCAATCTTTTGGGCTATAAAATACACAACAGTCATGCCAATCACAATAAAGGCTATTTCTCCCCCTTTTTGTTTTTCTGTTAGTTGGTAAAAGTCTGTTAACTTTGGAGGGGCAGATTGTTGCAGTTTTTCACCTGTCACTAAATAGTATTCTTTGATAGCATTGTCGACGTTCTTAAATGTATATGCAGCATGTCCTTGTTGTTTAAGTCTTTCATTAATAAAATCTAACTGTGCAAGTCTTTGTTTATCATAGGCGTCCTGTGCTGCTGCCAGTTGTTCCATTGCTTTGTTATGTCTTTGTCTCTCTTCATCGTTTCGCAGTTTACTAAACATATAATTGCTGCCTGAGAATGCTAATGCATTAACCACAGCACCACCAACCATCATAACAAGAGAAGCCATTTTTTACATATTAATATTTTCTGGAATTATTCCCTGTTTGACTAAAAAGTCTTTTGTTGCAATTGAAGCTGTTATTACAGCAACCAATTTTGCAGAGTCTTCAAAATCTAGTTTTCTTAGGTCTGCCGCTTTTATTCTGAATAAACTTTTACCGAGCATTGTGTAACCAACACTTAATCCCCCAATCACAGCAGAATGGTAGATAAGGTTTACAACAGTTTTTTCAGCACTCATTTTTTAGATTTCTTTTTTTTTTAAAGTAAATAAAAAAATGAATTGTGATGATCTGCTACAATGTGCCAGTGTTCCTGAGATTACAGTTACTGATGAGCAAGCACTGCTTACTAAAAAAGAAAGATTATATTCTATTGCTGCCTGTGGAAAAACAAAACAGTACCTAGGAACAGAGTTTAGTTTGGATCAGATTCAACAAATGTCAGTGCAAGACATTGAAAAATATTACAACAGATATGAAGCACAGTTAGGATCAAGAATGGTAAAAAGCTTTGGTCAAACAGTTTTAAGTTTATACGTAAAGTTAGTAAGTCGTTTTGCTCCTGTTGATTCAGAACAAGACTTCATATATGATTTGGCGCAGGACCCCATTCTAACAAAGTCTTTAGAATCTGTTGGGTGTGATCTGTACTATAGATTTGGAACGTTCTTAGCGCCATTATCTATGGGACTGATTACTTTTAATCATATAGATTTTAGTTGTATAAAAAATGAGCAACCAAGAGAAGAGTCAACCAACACTGGAGAGTCAAGTGACTCCGCAAGCGACCCCCCAAGTTTCCACAGTAACTAAACATCCTGGGCGAGTTGTGGCTGGTAAAAGATTAGCTGAGTGGAATCGACTAAAAAAAATAAATGAACAAACCAAACAAAAACTGTTGTCTAAGAATAATGAGTCAGCAGAGCCGTTACTTCCAAAAGAAAACAAAAAAGAAGTTACAAAAGAAGACAGTCAGGCAATGGGGTTTGTCATGGTTGGTGTTGGTGGTTATCTGGCTTACAATTTATATAAAGAATATAAGCCAGCAAAGCCAGCAAAGCCAGAACAACTGCATAAAAAAAGAAACAAAGACAGAAGTAAAAGAAGAAGAAAAACCATCAACATGCTTAAAACTTCAGAATGATCCATTTTTAATGCAATAATATTAGGCAAGTAGTTATTGTAGAACTTGATTAGATAGTTATTAATAACTTGTTAAGTATTAGGTAAGTAGTTATTGTAGAACTTGATTAGATACTTATTAATAACTTGTTAAGTATTAGGTAAGTAGTTATTGTAGAACTTGATTAGATACTTATTAATAACTTTATAGGTTGTCATTACTAACTTAGGATTGGCTTCTTGCAGTTCTTAAAAAGAACTCAACATGCGGGAGTTAGTGTGTAACTATTATTCCAAAACTATCTAATAACATTTTTAATCTGTCTGAAACTAATCAAAACTATCCAGACTTGTATAACTTGATAGGAACCTATAAACAACTTGCCAGGTTACTTGATAGGAACCTATAAACAACTTGCCAAGTTTTGAAAATAACTTGTTCTGAATGCAATGGGAAACGGGTCAGTGCATGCGTTAAGGGATTAGAGTAGGTGTCTTTGTGCATTATCTTTGAATAAGCCCAGCGCCAAGTCGTTGTTGGGTTCTCGACAGGATAGGCTTTTGTAGGGTTTTCAATGCAGACACAGAGAGCACTTGTCAAAGCTTGATTCAATAAACAAGTCAATTGAACTAAGTACCGCTTTGTGGCCGCCTGAATAGACAGCCTAAATATTGAAGCAGGGCGGTGAAGCGAAGCGAAGTGTTGAAGCAGGTAGAGAAAAAAACAACACAACAATTATATACACTATTTACAAAGTCATGGCACAACTTGTTTTCTGGAGAAGTGTTTCCCAGCTGGATCCATTGGTTATTCACCCATCTGAAAACACACAAAAAGAATGAAAACTTGTAACTAAGAAGGGAAGTACAGTTCCTCTACTTAGTTACAGGTAAACAAATACATATTTGATAGAACTATTTAACTAAAAATTATAATATCACAGTTTTACATATCATATCACATAAAATAAACCATCATGCTCATCGTTGCTAAGGAGGGGAACTGCAGTTCCCCTCATTGGTTACCAGTAAACAAATGCGGCGGTTGCCTCGCCCTTGTCACTGCGAGCCAGCTTTAAGAGTCCAGATAGCAGTTTGTCTTCGTCGTGGCGTTGCTAAGGAGGGGAACTGCAGTTCCCCTCATTGGTTACCAGTAAACAAATGTATGCAATAGAGAGAAATAACACTTACCAATCCAGAAAGCTGCTTCCTCTTCATTGTTTTCCAAGGCTTGATGGATGTGCTTGCGAAGAGACAGCATTGTTTTTTTTGGAAGGTGCAGTTGTTGGAATTTGGGATATGTCTTGAGAAGGGTGCTTATATTGATGAGATCTCTTGCCCATCTAGGTGTTATACCTAACACTTCTAAACAAACACCCTTAAATCTTCCAAAATGTTTATTCCTCAGCACTTCTAAATATTGCCCATAAACAGTCACAATTGTTAGGGCATCTGTTGCTTTACTTTTGTATTGTTTTTCACAAACAAGAAGCTTTTGTTTGAGTTCCTCAATATCTGTTGTTCTTGTACTAAACAACAAAGATTCGCTTGTTGATCCATCATAGTACAGATGATTTTTTAGACCCTGTAGGAGCTCCAACCCTCTAAGTAAAGTCAAGACCTTTGATTTCTTTTTCTGTTTGTTTTGGAAGGTAACAGGTGTTGGCTTTTTGGGGAGATTTGTTTTCAACTCAAACTCTTCTGCCGCCTTATGTCCTCTCTGTTGGAAAATTGAATCAAGTTGTTTGTAAAATTCAAGAAGTTTTGTATGATACTCAATGTGTTTTTTTAAACTCTCTAGTTTCTCAGAGTCAACTTCTGTTTTAACTTGCAC
>CM060350.1:6145319-6147819 GCA_030674155.1 Stramonita haemastoma
TATTTTACTCGATTCCTTCACATTGTGGTATTATTTGGAATGAAACCGCAGATAAATGGCAAATAGGTGAATCGGTGGTCTAGGTGGAAACGCGCCTTGCCTAGAAAGCAAAAAGCCCCGGTCGGAGTGTGCGGGGTTCGTACCCCGTTTGGACCTAAAACTTTTTTCCCATCCAATAGACTTTGAGTGGTGGTCTGGGCGCTAGTCTTTCGGATGAGACGATAAATCGAAGTCCCGTGTGTTACACATCACTATTTAGCGCACGTAAAAGAACCCTGGACAGAATACTGTGAGGGATTGTATAACTACCCACTACGCCCAGATACCAACATAGTTTCCAACAAACCCCCTGAACACCAAGATAAAGACCCACCAATACTAAGGTGTGAAGTAGACACAGCTATTAAACAATTGAAGAAGGGAAGTCCCCTGGAATCGATAACATCCCAGCTGAACTCATAAAAAATGGAGGGAATGAAACAGCAAGGCGATTCACAGATCTTTGTCAGAAGATCCACGACACCAAAGAATGGCCAAAAGAATGGACACAGTCTCTTGTAATACCCCTGCCAAAGAAAGGAAACCTCAAGCAATGTCAGAACTACAGAACCATCAGTCTCATAAGCCATCCTAGCAAGATCATGCTGCAGGTAGTCCTCAACAGACTGAAAAACCAAGCAGAAAAACTCCTGGCAGAAGAACAAGCGGGCTTTAGACCAAAACGCAGCACAATGGAACAAATTTTCAACCTGAGAATTCTGATAGAGAAGCATCTCCAACACCAAAAAGACTTGTACCACAATTTTATAGACTTCAAAAAGGCCTTTGACAGGGTATGGCATGACGGCCTCTGGCAAGTACTCAGGCACTTCAACATTGACAACTGCCTAATTGAAGTCATCAAGGCTCTGTACGAGAATGCAAGAAGTGCAGTTTTCATGAACAACCACGTGGGCGAGTTCTTCAAGACCACGGTTGGAGTCCGCCAGGGCTGCCTTCTCTCACCTGTACTCTTCAACCTCTTCCTCGAAAACATCATGACAGAGACACTGCAAAACCACCACACCTCCATCTCCATTGGTGGAAGACCCCTTTGCAACCTCAGATTTGCAGATGACATTGACCTCATGGGCAGCAGCAAACAAGAACTGCAAATCCTCACAGACAGTCTAACAGACCGAGCGAGCGCATACGGCATGGAGGTCAGTACAGAGAAATCGAAGATCATGGTCAACAGCGCGAGTAATGACAGCACGGAAATAAAGATGAATGGAGAAATATTGGAAGAGGTGAGCCAATTCAAATACTTAGGCTCCATCCTAACAAAAGATGGCACATCAAACAATGAGGTGAAAGCTCGCATTGCAACAGCAACATCTGCTCTAGTCAGACTCCAGAGGATCATCAGAAGCAACAACATCAGCTTCTGCACCAAATACCACCTCTACAAATCCCTCGTAATATCTATCCTCCTATATGGCTGTGAATCATGGACTCTGACAGCAGAGTTAGAGAGAAGAATCCAAGCATTCGAGAACAAGTGCCACAGAAGACTCCTCAAAATATCATACAAAGAACACAAGACCAATAACTATGTGAAAGAGGAAATCAAAAAGCGTGTGGGCCCCCAAGAGCCTTTGCTCTCCACCATAAAGAGGAGAAAGCTGATGTGGTTTGGTCACACCACAAGACACAACACCCTAGCAAAAACCATCTTGCAAGGAACAGTCGAGGGGAAAAGAAGAAGAGGCCGTCAAAAGAAATCATGGGTTGACAACATCAAAGACTGGACTGCCCAACCCCTGCAACGCCTCCTACTAGCCACACAGGACCGTGAAGCATGGAAAAAGATCTCCGTTGCGTCTTCTCTCATGTCCCCCCTACGTCCTTTGGGACATGGGACTGAGTGAGTGAGTGAGTGAAAAGAACCCTGGCAAAATTCTGTAGAAAAAGGCCACTCTGATAGGGAAACAAATACACTTGCATGCAGGAAAAAGAAAAAAAAATGAGTAGGCGCTGCACATGTGGCGACGCGCTCTCCCCGGGGAAAACAGCCCGAATTTCACGCAGAGAAATCTGCTGTGACATAAAGTGGTACAAAATACAAAACAAGATGCGAAGAGAAATACGTTCAAACTTGGTTTTCATGAAATTAATTCACTGTTAGTAAAGGTCTTGGGGTCTTGGTTCTTGCTCAAGACACATTTCAAATATATATAAGCTTCGTTTAAATTCATGGAAAACCAAGTATTCCCATAATGTGGTATGTGCTTGTTCTCACTATCATGTGAACACATTCTTATTTATTTCCCTATCTTGACAGCATTATACAAAAATTCGGGTATATATCTGAAAAGGGGTATCTGTGGGTATAATCACTCGTGTACCAGAAATTGTTGTTGATATTATTTCTCGGTCTAGTATTAATATTCTGTCATAGGGTTTCTTTTCAAATAAATTGTTTTGATTGTTGGGCTTGTTTTATCTACTTTTAATTTTT
>CM060350.1:6150319-6165319 GCA_030674155.1 Stramonita haemastoma
TGTTCCTTGCAAGATGGATTTTGATAGGGTGTTGTGTCTTGTGGTGTGACCAAACCACATCAGCTTTCTCCTCTTTATGGTGGAGAGCAAAGGCTCTTGGGGGCCCACACGCTTTTTGATTTCTTCTTTCAGATAGTTATTTGTCTTGTGTTCTTTGTATGATATTTTGAGGAGTCTTCTGTGGCACTTGTTCTCGAATGCTTGGATTCTTCTCTCTAACTCTGCTGTCAGAGTCCATGATTCACAGCCATATAGCCTAACACACCTACACCTACACCTACACCTACACCTACACCTACACCTATACCTACACACACACACACACACACCACACACACACACACAACACACACACACACACACACACACACACACACACCACACACCACACACACACACACACACACAACACACACACACACACACACACACACACACACAGATAGCCTAGTGGTCAGAACATTGCGCTGGCAATTTGACGACCCGGGTTCGAGTCCGGTCGAGGAGATTTTTCTCCTAGAGTTACAAGTATAGGTAGGGTTTTTTTTGTTGTTGTTTACCATGCAATCCTTTTTAGAAACTAAATATGACCTAAGTAGCTGTATCATCTCTACCACCCCCACCGCACCTCTACGTCAGCTCGCAAACATTAGATTTGGTGAACTAAATGAAATTTGTGAGTGAAGCAGATTTTAATGAAAGTTGTACGTAAGTTGGATATGTAATCTTGTGTTTCATATGTAGAACGTTTTTCTTTCATATAATCTCAGTTATTTTTATTTTATCGAGCAGTGCCATAATTATCACACAATCGGCCTCATATGGCACCCGAGCCAGGTCATGTTGAAGATTATATTGAACAGACTGAAGCCACAGGCAGAGACTATCTTTGTTGAGTAACAAGCAGTCAGTGCAGGGCGTAAACACAACTGAGCCTCAGAATACACTGTGAGCGATACCTTCAACACCAAGACCTGTATTTATTGATTTTAAGAAGGCTTTCGACAGGGTGTAGCATACGGCTTTGTGGGATACCATGAATTTGTACAGCTTCGATGTAAACCTGATCAGAGTCATCAAAGAGCTGTACAACAAGGCCACCAGTGCAGTGTACATTGGAAAAATGATTTCAAACAGTTAGAGCAAAATGGGGCTGCCTACTCTCACCCACTGTTTTCAACATCTTCCTTTAGAGAATCATGGCTTATGACATTGACGGACAAGAGCTTGCCATCTTAGCAGATTACCTGAACAAGGCCTCTACGCCATGGAAATCAGTGCAGAGAAACTGATGACCAATAAAACCAAGGGTCAGGGTCAATGACCAGAAGCTGGAAACAGTTAAAAAGCTTCAAGTACTAGGGAGCCATCGTATCAGACAAGGGGTCCAAACATAGTAGCACATACAATAATACCACCATCAAAACTGCATATCATCTGGAAAGATAAAAATCTCACTAAAGTCCAAGATCAGACTAATGCGCTCCCTTGTCATATCCACATTCCTGTATCCCTGACTGCTGATTTGGAGAGAAGAGTACAGGCGTTAGAGATGAAATGCTTCCGGAGACTCCTGGCAATCTCCTACAGAGACCACATAAGCAACAGAATGCACACACACACACTCACTCACACACACACACAGACACCACAGACACAGACACACACACACACACACACACACACACACACACACACACACACACACACACACACACACACACACACACACACACACACACACACACACACCACACACACACACACACACCACACACACACACACACACACACACCACACACCACACACACACCCCACACACCCCACCACCCCACCACCACACTCCCAACCCAGGGCCCACTCCTAACATTTTTTTAAATTGTACTTTAAAACGCAAGAAGTATCAGAAGTAACATGCAATTGTTACAATCACAATACCACAATATTGAAATAATTACTGTATCAGAAATGGATCACAACAGTTCAATTCCCTTGACCAATATTTTCATTCACCAGTTTGGTGCAATAGACCGCATGACCCACACGATGGGGTAGCTTGTTTATGTAAGAAATATATGATGCTGTAAGCCTCGCCCTGGTTTGCGCGTCAGTCAGTAGGAAGCAACGTGGACTGAAACAAAATTAGACGAGACATGTATACTGATCGGATCATTCTATCGTCCACCGAACTCGACAATTGATTACTGGAGTCTAATAGAAGAAAAGCATAGATAAAATATAATAAATAATAATATTATAATAAATAACACATTACTTAAGTTTCTTATTCATGGAGACTTTAACACAAACTTCCTAGATACAACTTCTCACAATCTAATAGACCTTTTAAATCGTTATCAGTTGAAAAAAAAACCCAACTACTTATAGGAACCTACTCGTATCACCGATTTAACACATTCTTTTTTGATCATTACATAGAGTTCAAACCTAGTACACTCAGTTGGAAGTTCTGCGACCTGCCACTGTCCTTGTGTGTCAGAAATACTACTATTACCAAAGAACAGCCATCTAAAAGAACAATATTTAACTATAAGAAAGTTGATGCTATATGAACTGTTTGCAGCACATACCATAAAAAATTGTACCAAGTTCCGCCAACTATTTTACTGAGGAACTCTCTACCAGATTCTATTAAAGATAGTTAATTCTTTAAGTCAGTTCAAACTATATTTATCTGCGAATGATCCTATTGTACGTCTGTATTTTTATCATGGTGAAAGAAAAGAACAAATATTACATTGTTGACTTTGACTTGGAATAAGTGATCTAAAATAAAAATATTATGTTTCATCGTCATGTAGTGAATGATCCATTATGTACTTGTAGTAATGCGTAGCAGACAGCCGAACACTTTTGTCTGTTCTGTCCCAATTTGGACTTAGTTCGTGCCTACATTGCTTCCCCCCCGAATATGTTCATCTGCAATTTCATTTGCAGCCCTGAATTCAATATGAAAACACACATTTGTACTGTTCAAATTGTGGCTTTCTGATTCAAAACGATTTTTATCATTTTTGTCATATGGCATCCAATTATCTCAGTACAGGTTTGAAGTACTTAGTTATTTCTCTTTGCTTTCAACTAAAGTCTGTATTATTGTCAAGAAAGCATGCTGTTGTTTTGAAAGGTGAGTAGCAATTAATAAAATCTGATATGTACACGATTTATTCGATAATCGGCATTGTTAATGTTGATTGTTACTTGCTATCATCATAACTGACACAGTATTTTTGGCCTTAAAGACGGTATTTTCCGTAGTTTGTCTCTGTCTCTCTCTGTCTCTGTGCACTGCTACTGAACATTGGAAGCAATGAAAGCGATGCTACAGGGACTGAGAGTGAGGGTATACAACAACAAGCCGCTCCAGACAGACAGACACGCATAATGCAGGCAAGACTGCAATCAAAGTGGACAACGGCTAATCGGAGAATCAAGAAACAAACTTCAAAACCCAGCGTGCAATGAAATCGGGGGACGGATAGCCAAGTGGTCAGAACATTGCGATAGCAATTTGACAACCCGAGTTCGAGTCCGGTCGAGGAGATTTTTCTCCTGGAGTTAACATCAGTGCTGACTCCACTCTCCCCAAAAGTCCATCGGATGAGACTTTAAACTGAGGCCCCGTGTGCGAACGCACGCACACGTTAAATCCTGTTCTGCTTTTCGTAAGAGTAGGCCATCGTGTGCCGGTGGGAACAGATGATATTTACAAAACTGCATATGAAAAAAATGAAAATGAAAAAAAACAAGATTTTTTATCCCATCATCCTCGATATAAAAGAATAAATCAAATAAAAATCAAATCTTAATCATAACCCCCAAGAAAAACTGGAACAGTGAAACTCACCCCCACATCAGTGCACTCACACTAGTCTAAAAAGTGAAAGGCTTAACCTCCACACTGTCTTTTGTGTCTCTGTATGATTTGTGTTGGTATGACTAAAACCTTTATGAAGGATTTTTTGTTCAAACACATTTTCTTTTATAGAGCTACGTGTTTTCATTCAACAGCAGAAAAAATTTCAAAACGTGGAAAACCAGTAGTGGAACAGTAGCCCTTGTAAAAGATGTTTGTCAAAGACATCTGAGTAACGTATCACAACATGATCATACTATTGCTTTTACTATAATCTGACAGCCTTAGATAACAATGATTTGACAGATAGTACATAAATGTTTGAGTGTTGTGTGCTTGTTTCAATATTGTTGAACGTAATAATGATGCAACCTGATTACAAGAGCTACAAGTAAACAGCCATTGTATAATGCACATAAAAAACAGCTATGCAGCTTCTTCTGAGCAAGATTATCAGTGTTCATTTGTGACAGTGCTGTAGAAACAGAACTATATTATCTCTTTTGCTGCAATGTTCTAAGTGACTTATGACAGGTGTTTATTCCATAAACGAATTCTCTGCTAACATCATTAATAGTTAATTGCAAGACGACATGTGTGTCCATGATCTTTTTATGCCAGCAGAGCTACTAATATCAGTTTGAAAAGCAATACTGTTTTCTTGTGTTCGCTTCATTCAAATGTGTATACCACAATGCCATATCCATTCACACCTGATTGCCCATGGAATTGTAACGGTTGTATGGCCTATACAATTAAATTCTTGAGTCTTGGTGTTCTGTCTGTCGTCTGTCTGTCTGTCTGTCTGTCTGTCTTGTCTCTGTCTCGTCTCTGTCTCTGTCTCTGTCCTGTCTCTTCCTTCTTTCTCTCTCTCTTCTTGCTCTCTCTCTCTCTCTCTCTTCTCTCTCTCTCATCTCTCCTCTCTTCTCTCTCTCTCTCTCTCTCCTCTCTCTCTCATCTCTCCTCTCTCTCTTCTCCTCTCTCTCTCTCTCTCTCTCTCTCTCTCTCTCTCTCTCTCTCTCTCTCTCTCCTCTCTCTCTCTCTCTCTCTCTCTCTCTCTCTCTCTCTCTCTCTCTCTCTCTCTCTCCTCCTCTCCTCCTCCTCTCTCTCTTCTCTCTCTCTCTCTCTCTCTCTCTCTCTCTCTCTCTCTCTCTCTCTCTCTCTCTCTCTCCTCTCTCTCTCTCTCTCTTCTCCTCCCTTTCTCTCTCTCTCTTCTTCCTTCTTCCCCTTTCGTCTCGGGACTGAGCAGTGTTGACGCAGGATGCTTCTTGTGTCGCTGTCACATTATTATAAAGTTATAAAGGATCTCTTTGGTCAATAAGTCTGGAAATCTGCATACAGGTAGATATAATTGTGGAGTAACTTGTGCATAAATTATGGAATTGTCGATGGGATGGTTCTTTGGTTATTTGCAGCTATAATTTATGTTCTTCAAATCTGTTGCAACTTTATGTATGCAAGCTATTTTTAACCTTATCAGGCAGTGGGGACTGCTGTCAAACCAGGCAAAGGCGCATGATTTTTGTTTTTCCTTTTTTGTCTTTTTCGTGCATCATCGTTCAGGTGTTGGGTTCAAGAGTTCAGGATCAAAAGTTCCAGTGACTACCTGCTTTTGTTTGTGAATTGCTATAACTTACCTAGTCTATATTATACTCCGCCCTCTTTGACTTTGCAAAAGATTTGACATGAATCCTAGATCTGAAGAACCAACTCTCTTCCAGTTGTTTGAATGGAGATTTTCACAACTGACAAACAGTTTCCAATTACACTCTTCAAACATGAACAGAACATTGGAAGAGAAATTTCGTTGTCAGGAGGAACATTTCCGACATTTAACAAAGGAACTGGCTGATGTGAAGAAAGGCTTACAAAAGAATGCTGAAGATGTCCGCGAGCTTCAAGACGACAGGGAGGCCATTGTGGAACGTTTAGACCAGCTGGAACACAAAGTAGACATTGTGGAAACACAAAATATCAGATGCAATCTAAGATTCTTTGGTGTTGATGAAATCAGAAGAGGGACAGAACTGACCAGTGAAGCACTGATTGCAGAAGTCTTGAACTTTCACTCCTCTAGTCACGAACTTTGGCAGACATCAGACATCAGAAGTGCCTACAGAATAGGCAGCCCACATCAGGATAACTCTCCACGTCCACTCTTGGTCCAGTTTTGTCGATGGGGGGACAAGCTTGCCATCCTAAGAAACCAGGAGCTGCGTGAGAGACTTCGACAAAGCAACATCAGAGTGACCTCAGACCTTACAGCTCATCAGAAGACCATGGTAGACTTTCATAGAGACCAAGGCAGAGTAGCATACTTCTTCAATGGAAAGTTGCATGTTAAAGAGAAGCCACCCACACAGCCAGGGTACAGACATCATCGCCAAAATCCTTCCAATCATCAAAATCCAGATACACGCCATAAGCAATCTGGAAGAAATGGAAACAATAGGTGGGATCCTGGTGAGAGCAGAGCAGATAACAATCATGTGCAAAAGAGGATGATGAACAAAGCTCATTTTTATCATGAAAATGCCAGTCAGGATCATAGAGCACGGGAACACCTGGGTCATCAGCGGTGGAGGGAAGGCCAGATCTATGCTAGGTACAGATCTAGGGGTCATGCTGCATCCCCTGCTGCTGGAGGGCAAAAAGGGAGATGGGCAAGACAGAACATGCCTACTTCTCCCCCTCCCCCTGTTGCTGAGGGACTGCGGAGCAGACGAGCAAGAGAAGATTCTCCCACTGCTGCTGAGGGACTGCAGAGCAGACGAGCAAGAGAAGACTCTCCCACCACTGCTGAGGGACTGCGGAGCAGACGAGAAGACTCTCCCACCACTGCTGAGGGACTGCGGAGCAGACAAGGAAGAAAAGACTCTTCCACCACTGCTGAGGGACTGCGGAGCAGACGAGAAGACTCTCCCACCACTGCTGAGGGACTGCGGAGCAGACAAGGAAGAGAAGACTCTCCCACCACTGCTGAGGGACTGCGGAGCAGACAAGGAAGAGAAGACTCTCCCACCACTGCTGAGGGACTGCGGAGCAGACGAGAAGACTCTCTCATCACTGCTGAGGGACTGCGGAGCAGACAAGGAAGAGAAGACTCTCCCACCACTGCTGAGGGACTGCGGAGCAGACAAGAAAGAGAAGACTCTCCCACCACTGCTGAGGGACTGCGGGGCAGACAGGAAAGACAGGACACTCCCCAATACCAGCAGTCACATAGCAGTGACTGGTCTGTGGCCGGTACGTACAGCCATCAGTTCATACCTGTTGCCCCAGGTATGGGGTCGTACAGTCAGGCAGTGCAGAAAATGCATGCACCAGGAAGAAAGTCAGAAAAGTATCAGAGACCCAGTCACAAAGCCCTAGCAAATTCTAGGCAACCAAGTCATACACTGAGAAAGAATCCCAAAAGCAGGCACACTGTCAAGCAAAACAGTAAATATTCAGAAATTGCTGATGTTGTTAATGACTCACACTGTGTTTTCAGGGACCGTTCACTGACTTATGATAATGAAAAAGATGACACAAAACATGACAATAAAGACAGTCATAACAAAAGAAGGTACAGTGCAAAGGATAATACAGATGCCAGGAATTTTGATAAAAAAGATAAACAGGAACGAATGATTGAATCAGATATGTCCACGACTACAGGTCAGGGTGAGAAAACTCCTAATTTCTCTAGAAAGAGAGAGGAAAATGAGTCAACTAGTAAGGACACAAATGTTGATACAGACACTGAATTGTCTGATACAGGAGACAGACAGAGACCAAAGGAAAAGTCTACTGATGAACTAAGGGATGTGGATAGCAGTCGTGAGAGGTCAGACAGACAACAGGGTAGAAGTGAGATCAGGGACTTAAACATAGGGGATAAATATAGGACTCCTGATTTTGTTCAGTCTGAGATAGTCAGATAAAGAGGGAAATGAAACAGCAGCACTTCCCACTAATACTGACAATGCCATTTCTCAACAAGAACAACCTCCTGTTAAAGGCAAGCAGTCTCAACATCCCGACACTAAGAAAAGTGGCAAAAGGAACACAGGCAGAAAAAGGGTTATCAGTCAAGACAGTATTGTCCACAGTTTTCAACGTATGTTGTCAAATGAGCGCATTCAGGGTGCTCAAGACAGGGGACGCACCAGAACTCGTATTCAACGAGGCTCCCCTCCTAAATAGGACATCAGCCGGGCCAATGACATTAGTAGATTAGAAAGGGGAAAAGTCAGGTATGATGACTCGTACAAAGTAAGCACGTCAGAACATGTATATTACTCAGTAAGCAAAGCAAAAAGTACTAGAACTAAATTTTTAAACTTTAATGTTAATGGTTTTTTTCAAAACTAGACAACATTGACTTTATTCAGTACTTAACATCTCATGACTTTATTTGCCTCACAGAAACATTTGTAGCTACAGAATTTGAATCAGCTCTTTTCAGTGATTATGTCATTTTCAATTCTAAAGCAAAGAAGCTATCTAAGCAAGGCAGGTATTCTGGTGGTGTTATTGTTTTAATTAAAAAGAAATTTGCAAGTTTAGTTTCACAAGTTGAATACAACTTAGACAATACAGTAATAGTGAGTATTGATAGAAAGCTATTTGAAACAGATTTAGATATCTTTTGGATCTGCACTTATGTACCACCTCATGATTCTGCTGCATGGAAATGTAAAGAAAATGGTTATGGCTTAGAAATGCTGGAACAATGTTTTCTGGACCTACACGTATCTTACAAGTTTCATACCTTACTATGTGGAGACTTAAATGCAAGAACAGCTTCTGAAAATAGCATGTGTATCAATGTAGATAACATGGAAGTCCATGAGGAAAATGATGAAAAGTCCCCTTTTCTGAGAAAATCTCAGGATGATTCCAAAAATATGTTTGGGATCAGCTGTTAGAGTTGTGTAATGCTTTTGATTTAGTTATTTTGAATGGTCTAAGTGAGCATGAATGTGATGGAAGTTATACTTTTATATCTAGTGCAGGATCTAGTACTGTTGATTACTTTGTCATTTCATATAATTGCTCATGATGTCACATGATATATCATTCAGTGTTGAAGATTCGACTGAATCTGATCATTTACCTGTGGTTTTTACTCTTTTATCATCCATTATTAGCTGTGTTGGGAAAAAAAAGGAAATTAAAAAGTTTTGTTTAAAAAAGCATGTATGGAATACAGAAAAAGAACATGAATTCTTTAACAAACTAAATGATACCTCTGTAAAAGGTAGATTGCAAGATGCAGAAAGTGTTATAGAACAAGATGTGGATGGTGCATTGGAAATTTTTGTGCATTGTTTGTTAACTGCTAGTAGTTGTATGTTGAAGAAAGTATATCCCAATGCACCAAAGAAATCTTCCATGTGGTTTGATAATGAATGCCATCAAGCCAAAATTAAAAGTCGACAGACATTAAGAACTTTTAGGAAGTCTAGAAAAACTGAAGATAGGTTAATGCATGTAGAAGCAAAAAAGAGTTACAAGGCAATACTTAAAATAAAGAAAAGAAAGTTTAGACATGACCAAGTATTACAGTTAACGTCAAATATTACAGATTCTTCTAAATTTTGGAAACAACTATCTGAAATGGGCTGTGGGAAGCAGAGATCAATTAATACTAATAATATATCTATAAGTGAGTGGTATGATCATTTTAAAAAGGTGTTTTCTATTGATGATAGTATGTCAGGAAATATGCAAAATGGTGGGATTGGCTTGACTGAGGAAGAGGATCATGTATTAAATTCTGAAATAACTGAAGTGGAAGTGGCTAATGCTGTTAACAAATTAAAATTTGGCAAAGATTGCGGAATGGATGGCATTACCACAGAAATGTTGAAGATTGGTAGTACAATTACAGTTCCTTTTTTACATAAATTGTTCAATTCACTATTTTCAAAAGGCATTTACCCAAATGAATGGGCCAAAGCCATTGTTATACCAATCTACAAGAAAGGTGACACTGAAAATGTTGACAACTATAGAGGGGTTTCTCTGCTGAGCACAATTTCCAAATGCTACAGCACAATACTAAACAAGAGGCTTTATACATGGTTGGAAGACAATGAAATGATCTCAGAAGGTCAGGCTGGTTTTCCTAAAAAATATTCAACAACTGATCATATTTTTTGTTTACACTCTATTATTCAAAAATGCTTTTCTCAGCGGAGTAAAAAATTGTATGTTGCTTTTGTTGATTTCAGAAAAGCTTTTGATTCAGTAAGACATGACAAGCTATTACAATTGATTAGAGACCAAGGTGTTAGAGGAAAATTTTTCTGTTCCCTACGTGCAATGTACAGTAGTTTGATATCTTGTGTTAGATCCAATAACGAATATTCAGATTTTTTTGACTGCCCTTTAGGGGTTCGACAAGGGTGTGTCTTGAGTCCTACTTTGTTTGGAATGTTTATTAATCAACTAGCAACTCATATGTCTGAGAAGGGAAAACATGGTGTACAACTGATACCAAGTGCTGTAGAGTTGTTCATTTTGCTTTTTGCAGATGATGTTGTTTTGTTGTCTTCTACTCCTGTAGGCCTGCAAAATCAGTTGAATATTCTCCAAAAGTGTTGTGTGGATATGAAATTAAACATTAATACAGATAAAACCAAAGTTATGGTCTTTAGGAAAGGAGAGGTTTTGGGTAAGGATGAGGAATGGATTTTAGGAGATAAAAAGTTAGAAGTTGTAAATAAATATTGTTATTTGGGGTATGTTTTTTACGACAAAACTTTGTCATAGGCTGGGTACAGAACATTTGTGTGTAAAAGGGAAAAAAGCACTAATAAGTTTAATTAGAGCATTTCAAAAAAACAAAGATATTTCTTACCAGGTTTATTTTAAAGTTTTTGATGTAAAAATTAAGCCAATATTGCTATATGCATCTGAAGTATGGGGAGTAAATCGCTTAGAACATGTAGAAAAAATACATTTGATGGCTTGTAAACGTTTTATGGGAGTTCCTGTTAAAACACCAAATAAAATGGTTTATGGGGAAGTTGCCAGATATCCTTTATTCATAAACTCATATATTTGTGCAGTTAGATATTGGTTAAAATTACTACAAATGAGTAATCAGAGGTTGCCAAGACAGGCCTACGAAATGCAATTAATTCTAGATCAGAAAGGTAAAAAATGTTGGGTAGCAAGTGTAAGGGAATTGTTGTGCAATTCAGGGTTTAATATTGTTTGGCTACAACAGGGTGTTGGTGATATTCAGGGATTCCTTAGTGCATTCAAGCAAAGATTAATTGATATGTTTATTCAGGAGTGGTCAGGTGTCATGAGAGAGAGTAATAGGTATGCAACATATAGATCTTTTAAGACCGTTTTTGAAAAAGAATTGTATCTTCATAGTATTGATATTTATTGTTTCAGAGTTGCACTGTCACAGGCCAGAATGAATGTTCTTCCTTTAAATAATAATCTCAACCGATACAGCAACAACAATCAAGATAAAAACTGTTCTTTGTGCAAAAACGTTATTGAAGATGAATACCATCTAATATATATTTGTCCATTATATACAGATTTACGAACCAGTTACCTGAAAGATCTTCTTCATGTGCCTATGCCTTTTCTTCTTCAGGCACGTAGTAGATGTCGTTCAGTGCAGCTAGCAACATTTTTATTCCGTGCTATTCGAAGAAGACAGACAGTGGCAGAACTTTTGTAAAGTAAATAGCTAGATCTAATAGTGAAAAAGATGCGTTGTATCAAGTGTGTACCGTTGCTTTATGATGAGACTTTGAACAAATTCGTTATATGCACATACATCCACTCCCCCATCTCCCACTTCGTTTTGAATTGTGGCCCAAGGCTGATGTTCAATAAAAACATTTTCATTTTCATTTCATTTTCTCTCTCATTCTCTCTCTCCCCCTCCCTCGTCCGTTTAAAAAAAAAATTCATTCCAGTGTGTTTTCTCTACAAATAAATATGTTTCTCTGTGTTTTCCTTTTTCTAGCAAAGATTGATGATTTGTTGTTTCTTTGTTGGTTTGCACATTGCAGCTCAACTGCAGTCGTGTTCATTGTTTAATTGAACACACTCTAAGCTACAAGCTTATGGTTGCTTTAATTAAAAAATGCTTGTTACCAATGTTTGTTCCATATTTTGAATAAAATCTATTTAAACCAAATGCAAAGGTAAAAGATGTATTGAAAGAGTACAACGAGGAAAGTGGTTTGAACAGTAAATGTACAAATGCACAAGAAGAATAAAGAAAATATTCAACCCCACTTTAGAGTATGTCAAAAACAAGCAGAGAGGAATATTCTCTCACAACAAGAAAAAGACGTTTTATTTTTTAAATAAACCAAAAGACTCACTTTAAGAAAACAAAAGACTGAAGCATTTGCACAATAACCTTCAAACGAGTTGTAATGAGATCACAAAAATGAGATCATTATGCATCCCAAAAGAGAAAGGTGGTTGAAGGTTTTTGTACTGACGAGCAGTAACTGTTTTCCAAACTGCAAATAAGGAATTGGAAATCTTTCAGGCAACAGGTAGACATAAAAAGGATGGAACTTGTGGAGTACATGCCACAGCAACAGTAGTTGAGTTCAGAGAACATATGTATGTACGTTTGTGTGGGCATGCATGCATGCGTGTGCGTGCGTGCTTGCGTGCGTGTTGAGTGGTGTGTGTGTGTGTGTGTGTGTGTGTGTGTGTGTGTGTGTGTGTGTGTGTGTGTGTGTGTGTGTGTGTGTGTGTGTGTGTGTGTGTGTGTGTGTGTGTGTGTGTGTGTGTGTCTGTATGTGTGTGTGTGTGTTGTGTGTGTATGTCTGTGTTGGGTGTCTGTTGTGTGGTGTTGTGTGTTGTGTGTGTGTGTGTGTGTGTGGTTGTGTGTGTGTGTGGGTGTGTGTGTGTGTGTGTGTGTGTGTGTGGTTGTGTGTGTGTGTTGTGTGTGTGTGTGTGTGTGTGTGTGTGTGTGTTGTGTGTGTGTGTGTGTGTGTGTGTGTGTGTGTGTGTGTGTGTGTGTGTGTGTGTTGTGTTGTGGTGTGTGTGTGTGTGTGTGTTTGTGTGTGTGTGGTGTGTGTGGGTTGTGTTTGTGTCTGTGTTTGTGTGTGTGTTGTGTGTGTGTGTGTGTGTTGTGTGTGTGTGTGTGTGTGTGTGTGTGGTGTGTGTGGGGTGTGGTGTGTGTGTGTGTGTGGTGTGTGTGTGTGTGTGCGTCTGTGGTGTGGTGTGCTGGGGTGTGGTTGTGCGCGTGTGCGTTTGTCGTGTGTGCGTCGTGTGCACTGCGTGCGTGTATGCGTGTGCACTGCGTGCGCTACGCGTGCGTCTTCTGTGTGTGCGTGTGTGCGTGTGCGCGTGCCTGCGTGTGTGCGTGCGTGCGTGTGCGTGTGCGTGTGCATGTGTGTGTGTGTATTTGGTTTAAACAGTATTTTACTTCAAAAACAAAATACACCAATAAATGAAATGAGTACAACAAGCAAATCTTATATGGGTACTCAAACATCCACATATATACAAGAATAGGCTGCAGCTGAACAGCATTGCATCAGACATGATAAGATTGAGAAAATACCAGAAAAGAAAGTAAAATAGACAACAATAACAAAGGGGTAGATGCATAACGCAATGCAAGGCAACACCATCGCAAGACTGGTTGTGACATGCTTATAGTAGGAGAAAAAAAAGACAATATACAGTTTTGATATTTAACACAATCATATATTCTATGTGCACTCCTGTACACGCACGTATGCACACGAGCACGCGCACGCACACGGCCACATGCGCACTAGCCATGAATGTGCGATACATAGTATCAAAATTATATTCGTAACAGAAATTTTGCCCTCCTAAATTAAAGCTTTCCGACAGCAAGATAATATGTCCTACAGCTGCAAATATTGTATAATTATCTTGTAGACTTTTATCTCTTTTACGATACAATAAAGCTGTAACATCAGATTTTATATCACCAGGCGTCCTATATGTCCTATCTATAGTGACCACACGGCACTGGAGGTATACAGGGCATTTTTGCAAATGGTGGACATCTATAGTGACCATACGGCACTGGTGGTGTAAAGGGCAGTTTATCATATAATGGACATCTGTTGTGACCACGCGGCTCTGGTGGTATAGAGGGCAGATTATCAAATAGTGAGCAGCATCCTCAACAACGGCCCCACATTCACATGAAGACCTGTTAGTCAAATGACGTCAGAATAAGTTATGCTTGAAATATTTGAACCGAAGTTCACAAGTATGACTTCTGTTTTCCTATTGGGTAAATAAAAGTATTTGGGCACTATATTGTCTGCTGTACTACCTTAAGGAATTCTGCTGTTTAATTTCCTCTGGAAAAAAGAGGATTTCTAAAATTCCGTTCTGCAACGTTGAATCTGCCTAGTTAAAGGATTATGACAATGATATGGATTTACTGAAAAAACAAGATGTGGAAGATCTGTCAAAAGAACATGAACAAATTTATAATACGAAATCATCTTATGGCTCAAAGATTAAAGATTAAAGTCAGACTCAGATTAAAGCTTCTCACAGTACCAACAATAGTTCTGAGAGCATCGAGATGTAGATTTTCTAAGTCCTTTCTAGTTTCTGACTACAGTTGTCCCAAACAACATCTGATCTACGACTAAGCCGATATTTAAAGAAACGAAGAGAAGCAATAAGAGAACATTTCAAAATAACAGATTTTATATGCAAGTCCCGAGTTTTGTATATGTGTGCGTCCGTATGTTTGTGTATGTTTTGTTTGTTTTGTGTGTGTGTGTGTGTGTGTGTGTGTGTGTGTGTGTGTGTGTGTGTGTGTGTGTGTGTGGTTGTGTGTGTGTGTGTGTGTGTGTGGTGCGTGCGTGCGTGCGTGCGTGCGTGCGTGTGTGTGTGTGTGGTGCGTGCGTGCGTGCGTGCGTGCGTGCGTGCGTGCGAGCGTGCATACGTGCGAACGTGCATACGTGCGAGATAACAATAGGAAAAAACACGTGAATATGCATTTTCATGAATGGTGAATACTACTACTGACATCAGATCATTAAGATATAATTGAACGATTTAACGAGACTTACCTGTAAGTTCTGGTTAAATTAGGTTTAGTCTTGGGAATGAGCAATTACGTGAGATGAAATGC
>CM060350.1:6172819-6175319 GCA_030674155.1 Stramonita haemastoma
GGTGTGTGTGTTAGTGTTAGTGTGTGTGTTTGTGTGTGTGATTTAGTGAGTGTGTGAGTGTGTGTGTTAGTGTGTGTGTGTGTTATGTGTGTGTGTGTTAGTGTGTGTGTGTGTTAGTGTGTGTTAGTGTGTGTGTTAGTGTGTGTGTGTGTTAGTGTGTGGTGTGTTAAGAATTGTAGTGCGTGTGTGTATGTGTGTTAGTGTGTGTGTGTTAGTGTGTGTGTGTGTGTGTGTGTGGTGTGTGTGTGTTGTGTGTGTGTGTGTGTGTTGTGTGTGTGTGTGTTAGTGTGTGTGTGGATTAGTGTGTCTGTTTGTGTATTAGTGTGTGTGTGTGTGTGTGTGTGGTGTGTGTGTGTGTGTGTGTGTGTGTGTGTTAGTGTGTGTGGTGTGTGTGTGTGTATGGTGTGTGTGTTAGTGTGTGTTGGTGGTGTGTGAGTGTGTGTTGTGTGTGTGTGTGTGTGTGTGTGTGTGTGTGTGTGTGTGTGTGGTGTGTGTGTGTGTGTGTGGTGTGTGAGTGTGTGTGTGTGTGTGTCTTAGTGTGTGTGTGTGTCTTATGTGTGTGTGTGTTGTGTGTTAGTTAGTGTGTGTGTTATTAGTGTGTTGTGTAGTGGTGTTTAGTGTGTGTGTGTGTGTATTGGTGGTGGTGTGTGTGTGTGTGTGTGTGTTGTGGTATGTGGTGTGTGTTTGTGTGTGTGTTGTGTGTGGTGTGTGTGTGTGTGTGTGTGTGTGTGTCTATGTGTGTGTGTGTGGGGTGTGTGTGTGTGTGTGTGTGGTGTGTGTTTTGTTGTGTGTGTGTGTGTGTGTTAGTGTGTGTGTGTGTCTATGTGTGTGTTTGTGTGTGTGTGTGTGTGTGTGTGTTGTGTGTGTAGTGTGTGTGTGTGTGTTGTGTGTGTGTGTGTGTGTGTATGTGTGTGTGTAGGTGTGTGTGTGTTAGTGTGTGTGTGTGTGTTATGTGTGTGTGTTTAGTGTTGGTGTGTGTGTTAGTGTGTGTGTAGTGTGTGTTTAGTGTGTGTGTGTGTGTTAGTGTTGTGTGTGTGTAGTTGTGTTGTGTTTGGTGTTAGTGTGTGTGTGTGTTATTGTGTTGTGTGTTTTGTTGTGTGGGTTGTGTGTGTGTTGTGTGTGTTGTGTGGTGTGTGTGTTGTGTGTGTTAGTGTGTGTGTTAGTAGTGTGTAGTGTGTGTGTGTGTGTGTGTAAGTGTGGTGTTTTGTGATGTTGGTGTGTGTGTGGTTGTGTGTTGTGTGTGTGTGTGTGTGTGTGTGTGTGGTGTGTTGTGGTGTGTGTGTGTGTGTGTGTGTGTGTTGTGTGTGTGTGTGTGGTGGTGGGGTGTGTGTGTGTGGTGTTGTGTGTGTGTGTGTGTGGTTGTGGGTGTGTGTGGTTGGTGTGTTGTTGTGTGTGTGTGTGGTGTGGTGTGTAGTGTTGTGTGTGTGTGTTGTAGTAGTAGTAGTTGGTAGTAGTTGTAGTAGTATGTGTAGTGTGTAGTAGTGTGTAGTGTGTGTCTTGAATGTGTTACGTCTTCACATACGTGGTCCTGGATGGGTGTGTTGTGTGTGTGTGTGGTGGGGTAAGAGAGTAGTATGTAGTAAATATAATATAGTAAAGTAATGATATGAGCAGTAAAGTAGTGAGTAATAATTCGTAAGTTTAGATCATACAGTTACCCATGGTGAGAAAGATAAATAGTAACAAAAGAGTAAAACATGGTGAGAAATTTATAAAGAATGTAAACAGAGACACATGTGTTAGGACTAGAGAAAATGGCTGGGAATGGAAGGGATTTAGATAAAAAAAATAAAATGAAAAATTGATGATGTGTTGTGTGCGCACGCGCGCGCACATATGCGTTTACGTGTGGGTGTACATGCGTGTGCTTGTGTGTGTGCGTGTCTCTCTCTGTATGCGTTTCTTTCTCTGTATTTGTACTCTTCTGTATGTATGTAGTTATGGCTGAAGATATCCTCATTCTGTTAAGCGAAACAGTGATAACCATTAACAACAGGAAAAAATAAAATTCAAAAAAGAAACAACAACGCTATAACTACAGCAAGTGCCTAAACGGTCTTAACAATAAACTCTTAGCAATAGCAAACACTAAATTGATATTATCTAGAACTGGTTCGAGGGAAGTTTCAGAAAAGCTAGGTAAGTAATGTTATAAAGTCTTGCATTCAAGTACAATATGAATATTTGAAATATTATTGTTTCCACATAAGCATTTAACATCCTTGAAAAATTTTGTGATAAAAGCGTTTAATCGAATTCTAAAAACTAAAGCCTCAAGCTGTCTTTCTTTGACAATATTTCTATAAGTCTTTGACTGATGTATGCTTTCATAGACATTTTTATCCTGGTTGGAACCCATTTTGCAAACCTTTCTTTGCTGTATTATTTCAATGAATTTATTTGAGGATGCTTTTTCTAACACATGGTATCCTTCTTGGATAGTTAAAGCAATACGTAACTCAATGTTTCCACTTTTTTTGTCTGTGTGTGTGTGCATGAT
>CM060350.1:6187819-6210319 GCA_030674155.1 Stramonita haemastoma
TCTCCCCAAAAGTCCTTCGGATGAGACTTTAAACCGAGGCCCCGTGTGCGAACGCACGCAGAACATCTTGCGCACACGTTAAATCCTGTTCCGCTTTTCGTAAGAGTAGGCCATCGTGTGCCGGTGGGAACAGATGACAATATTTACAAAAACTGCATACACACGGGGACCGGATGAAAAAAAGCACATGATTGCTTATTCTGTTATCCTCGATATAAAAGATTAAATAAATAAAATAAATAAACACACACACACACACACACACACAAACAACACATACCACTCACAACACACACAAAACACACACAACAAACACACTCACAGACAAACACAATATTGCACACACAAAACCACTCGCTCTAAAGACTAGAGCGCAACTCCATAGTCTTCCGAGATTGATCAGTGCCTATTACTAACACACGGGACCTTAGTTTCTCGTCTCATCCGAAAGACTAGCGCCCAGACCACCATTCATGGTCTAATGGATGGGGACAAAGTTTGAGGCCCAAACGGGATTCAAACTACCGCACACACTTTCTAGGCAGGCGTGTTCCCTCTAGACCCCATCCACACACTCCCATTCCGACAACTGTGCGGTCCACTTGGCCAGGTGTGGCAAGAGGCAGGCACCTGTTATACTGATCACACATCATGTCAGATAGTCCAGTGGCTAATGCAAAGATACTGTGTAAAACCTGCAAATGAGAGTGAACGCATGCTTCTCAGTATACACATAGTTTGGACCCGCCTATGTAATACTGACATAGGAAACACCATATTGGCCACCTGTTGTCTAAACAAAGGAAGGGTAATAAATTCCACTCAGGGCAGAAAGAAATGGCGTGCAGGTGTAACCAGGTGGATTTGTGCAGCTCTATGTGTGAGAGCTTACTGGGCATTGTGTTTTAGTTTTAAACAGCCAACCAGGTGTGATCAGAATAGAGGAAATCTCTGGTTCCTTACATTCACTAGTGTGGTTGTTATGCGTATGATACATTTCTATTTTTCTAGGTTGGTTGAATCTCTTTGATCTTTATGATTCATAAGTAACTAATTAGTTACTATCTGTTCCATTTTCTTTCTATGATTTTATTGTTAGTGGTATGAGATAAGATATATCTTATTGTAATGAATTTTGGTATTTATCAAGATAAAGTACTCTCCCTTGCATTCTGAGCAAAGAGTCAGTCTGATGTATTTTTTTTGTATTTTATACCACTTTATGTCACGGCAGATTTCTCTGCGTGAAATTCGGGCTGCTCTCCCCGGGGAGAGTGTGTCGCCACATGTGCAGCGCCTACCCATTTATTTTTATTTTTCCTGCATGCAAGTGTATTTGTTTCCCTATCAGAGTGGCTTTTTTCTACAGAATTTTGCCAGGGACAACCCCCTTGTTGCCGTGGGTTCTTTTACGTGCGCTAAATAGTGATGTATAACACACGGGACCTCGGTTTATCGTCTCATCCAAAAGACTAGCGCCCAGACCTCAGGGTCTAATGAATGAGGAAAAAGTTTTGGGTCCAAACGGGGTTCGTACCCCGCACACTCCGACCCGGACTTTTTGCTTTCTAGGCAAGGCACGTGACCACCTAGACCACCGATGTAGGAAAGAGAATCTTTAATAACAAATTTGTTAAATCATATTATTTATTCATATTAAGGGATATGGTTGTTGAAAAAGTGATCTTGACTCGTTTCATCTCAACCACAGTGAAGATTCTCTATTTTCTTTGTAAATTGGTATCTTTCCCTTGTTGCATCATGTTGTTTAGGTACATTATAGGTACATGGATCTCACAAATTAATAGCAAAGCAGTTCTAGTTGCTATAATTATAAAGAAGTCTTTTATAAACTGTAGTTCTAGTTGCTATAATTATAAAGAAGTCTTTTATAAACTGTAGTTCTAGTTGCTATAGTTATAAAGAAATCTTTTATAAACCGTAGTTCTAGTTGCTATAATTATAAAGAAGTCTTTTATAAACTGCAGTTCTAGTTGCTATAATTATAAAGAAGTCTTTTATAAACCGTAGTTCTAGTTGCTATAATTATAAAGAAGTCTTTTATAAACTGTAGTTCTAGTTGCTATAATTATAAAGAAGTCTTTTATAAACTGTAGTTCTAGTTGCTATAGTTATAAAGAAATCTTTTATAAACCGTAGTTCTAGTTGCTATAATTATAAAGAAGTCTTTTATAAACTGCAGTTCTAGTTGCTATAATTATAAAGAAGTCTTTTATAAACCGTAGTTCTAGTTGCTATAATTATAAAGAAGTCTTTTATAAACTGTAGTTCTAGTTGCTATAATTATAAAGAAGTCTTTTATAAACTGCAGTTCTAGTTGCTATAATTATAAAGAAGTCTTTTATAAACTGCAGTTCTAGTTGCTATAATTATAAAGAAGTCTTTTATAAACTGCAGTTCTAGTTGCTATAATTATAAAGAAGTCTTTTATAAACTGTAGTTCTAGTTGCTATAATTATAAAGAAGTCTTTTATTAACTGCAGTTCTAGTTGCTATAATTGTAAAGAAGTCTTTTATAAACTGCAGTTCTAGTTGCTATAATTATAAAGAAGTCTTTTATAAACTGTAGTTCTAGTTGCTATAATTATAAAGAAGTCTTTTATAAACTGTAGTTCTAGTTGCTATAATTATAAAGAAGTCTTTTATGACTGTAGTGTACGATTGAACAGCATTAAGAATAAACTTTAATAACACAAATTATCTATATCAACATCATCCAACCTTATATTCATCATGTTTAAACCCAAAATATACCATAGATTGATACTTTAATGTCCTGTACTCAATAAAATTCAGTTCGATGATTCGATTTCGTTTACAACAAAGAACGACTGTTACTGTTAGACTTAAGCTGATCTTCGTGTTTCAAATTGGTTGTATGCCTTACGATCTATTACAACTTAAATTAAGTAATATTTTATTTATCTAAATAAAGTTTATTATACATACAATCGACACTGTACACGTTTATCTGTTAGAGTAGAGGTTAGTAGTAGAAGCATATGCTCCTCATCCCTTATTTTGCGCGGGAGCAGGGAGCACCGTGACTAATCGATAATCAATCAGTAATCAATCATCGATTTGCATATGATTAATAAGAGATCGGATGAATGATCGATCAGAAATACGAATCAATCATACACGGATCGATAGACAAGGATCGATAGCCAACGGAAACAGGGGAAATAATCGTGTATATTACCTCGTCCCTTTGTGCGAGAGGGAGTTGTCGCCCTTGGACTTCGTACCTGTAAAAAAATTGAGAGACAGAGGGGTTGTTTCCCCTTTTTATCATTATTAATATATAACCCTCCGTTCGCTAAATCTTAGAATCCTTTACGGCTGTATAGGTTTCTAAGATTTACCCAGAAAGCACCACGTGGAGGTCGAGGGTTTTTTAGCTTTCCAAAAATTTGTTTAAGCAACACAATTTAGAAAAAAAATTATTGAGTCATTTCTCTTTATATGTACACCACGGCTGGTATTTTACCAAACCAAACAAATATAGATACATCTTATTATATATACAAAAAAAACAACAACAGGTCTTTTACTGAAACTGTATGAACACAATATATACAGATAATATGTACATAAGAGAGGCAGAATTATGTAGGGAATTACACCTCCGTTGGATGGGTTGTGATGCCGTCAGAACCAACGATGCGTTTGATATAAAAGAAAGAGAGAGATTTTCTGTCTTGGGTGTATGTGAACATTGATTTACCATCCGTTTTAAAGCCCACATTTTTTCCAGTCCCACTCTCTCGAGTTTGAAGAACTTGATAGTAAGTGTCTTTTGTCAAGGCGGTGTGGTTTTTGTTGATACCTTTACTACTGAATTTATGTCTTCCGTCTGACCCAGAACAGAAATAGGTTTTGGAACAAAGTCCCACAAAACCAGTTCCTTCAAACTCTGTTTTAAACAACCCCGGAGTTCTACGGTCGTATCGTACACGATCCAGACAATCACCGCAGTGAGTGGGATTCCACATCCGATTGGCGATGCCTGACTGTAGGAAATCTGCCTCGTGTAGACTACAAGCTTGTCCCGGAAACCATTGACTGTACACTTTGTAGAATGTGTCACGGAGATGCGGACGGACGATATCTTCTAAATTTTCTTGGCTTAAAGCCATGTACAGTGAGTCTGTATCCATTTCTAGTAATTGAAAATCTGATCTATCCACGAATTTGTCTAAGAAATCGTAATAAAATTCCAACATCCGCAGTTTTGCATATTGATAGACGAAGTAACCGATTTGTATAGGCAGAGACCAATTAATTTTTTTCTTGTTCATTTCCACCTCAATGCAATCATTTTCCAAATCGGTAAGTTTCCGAAAACGGGAATCGTTGATGAATTTTCCAGCTTTAGCGGAGGGAACGTAGTGAATATCTCGATGATTGGCGATATTGGTCAATGTCTTGCCATAGGCACTGTTTCCAAGAAGTTTGAAAGTTTCAGCCAAAATACTCTGGGATGAATCGAGGTCACCCTTTCTTCGCGCGTTTGATACTTCCTCCCCAAACTGCCTGAAACAGCACCGAGGGGTGTATTCAATGATCAGTGTGATGTTGCTTACAACCAGACCGTGTTCCAAGTACCATTTTATTAAAGGAGTTGCCAACAGTATTTTTACCCCCCAGTAACTCCCAACTAAAGTACGTCGGGGCTGCGTCAACAACTTGTGTTTTTTCGCGTATTCACGCATAAACTCACCGATGTCTTTTCGTTCGATAGACACATTTTTGAAGATAGGTTGCAGCTCTGAAAAATGATCTTTTAGGTGATCAGGAACTCGAATGTCGCATTCAATGAGACCAAAAAGAGTGTCCTTTTGAATGGCGTCTAGAATAACTTCATCACTGATTAGCGACACTGTTTCAAAAGGTTTTGGGACAGAAAAGTGTTTATCTATAAAGCATTTAATCCGCTGGTTTGATTTTTTTTCTTTTTGCCAATCACATTCCCACATTTCTACCACCTCCACCCCCACTTCTTCACGAAGGTATCTGGTGATATCTCGTGTGTTTTCTCTGAGTTCTGTGAGGGGTGTACCGTTATAGGGATGGGTCACTCTACCCTGAGTGAGATGACAAGTATGTCCATGAAAAAGACAACCATGGAATTGATAGACTGTTTGTGTATTGGGATCCCAGCCATCCACACGGATTCGTCTGTGCCCTAAACTGTGTTCCTTACCGTTGTACTTGTGTTGGATGTGTATATTATTTGTATGCTTCAACCACTCTAACCATTCTCTCGCCTGTCTTCCGTAAACATCAGATTTTTCGGCTTTAAATCCAGTTTCGTGTCTTCGAACCGTGGGCTGTTCCGTGGGCATCTTTTGCATGATTGCCCACAGGTACAAAGCGTTGGCGTCATACCCTTTTACTATTTTGACAGGTTTTTCTGGGTTGGAACGAACGAAAGTCTTGTCTTTTTCGCAGAATCTGTGAAAAATAAGGGAAGGTCCTCCCACTACATTTTTTCGTAACAACGCATGCAAGTCTTTTTGTTTCTCATTGAATAAAGAAAAATGGTATCTGAAGGAAGAGTATGAAACAAGTATTTGAGGGTGATACCCGGACAGAAATCCCGTCCTTTAAAAGATCAAGGTGCAACCGGGCGTACATATCAATCTGGGCTTGTAGAGCCTGCATGAAAGGAACCACATCTTTATTGTTGTACCATTCAAGAAAGTCACGCAGCGTTTTCATCCTGTTTTCGTCCCACACACGCTGACAAAAGTCGTATTCATTTTCAGTTATATTCGAATTTTTCAGTTTGCTGAAGAAAGCCGAATGAGGGGGTAGAGATGTTTCACGGAGTTTGTCCAAGTTTGTAATATATTCGTAGCAAAAGAACCCTTTTTGTTCTTTTACCCCAAATGCCTGTAGGTATTTTGAATAATTGAATCCAGGAGCCAAAAAATTTGTAATATCTAAAAACCTCAATTTATACGTGGCCAGACACATGTACTGATTGTTGCGTTTTACAACAAATTTAAAAGGATCACCACACTCTCTCTTTTCCTGGGTTTTATCTTCTTCTACATGATCAAAACCATCCGGTTCCGACAGAACATCGTCCTCCTCCTTCGTGTCCGTAACAAACCGTCTTATGAAATAGGGTTTGATGACGTTGAGATCGTATCTAGAAGAATTGAAACCGACAACAGGGAGTTGGTGCAGGTATTCTTCTAATCTGTTCTTTAAAATCTGTGCAGGGATGTGTTTTTGGTTTCCCTCTTGTGTAATGAGAGAATCCAAATCAGAAAAGGTGTCCTCAAATTGTTCTCGGAGTAGAAGAAAAGAGGACTCGGAAATCTGTTCTAAATAATTGATCATATCGTCAACCATTGTTTGAGGGTTTCCTTCATTTACAAAACACCGAGGGTGTTGAAACCCAGGTACATTGGAAACGACAGAGGCAGAAAGAGGAATGTGTTTGGCAGTATAAGTCGTACTTGACTCGGACTGTTTCGTCTGCGGTAGATCCTCGGTTTCAAAATAAACCTCAAAATCAAACGTTGCTCGGTAAGGAAACACGAAATCAGAATCAACGGAAATACCGTAACGGCAAAGTTCTTGTAATATAGATTCTGGGGGAGTATACACACCTCCCGTGTATGTTTCCTTAGTCGCGTCCCCTTGACACGCGTGTTCATGCTGATGCAACTGTTTCAAAGAACCCCAAAGTTTGTTACATTTTCTGCAAGCTAGTGCGTGTCCTAACCTATCAATATCTATGATGTGCATGAAATGCTGGTTGTAGCTAAGAACCCTGAGCGTGTCTTTGTATTTGTAGTCACTGCGCCGTGCAGGCACAAGACACGGAGGATTTTGGTTTTCGTCAAATGTAAACACATCTACATTGACTTGAAACGTGTTTTCAGCGGAACCTAGTTCTAACAGGGTGATGCCGGGAAAACGTGGTGGGGGTGAAGTACCACCCGACCATTGTCGGTAGAGTCTTTTAGTTGCTGTTTGTAAAGAATGTAAGGAAAAACCTCGATGGAGAGCGAGACAACGAAAAAAACAAAGTCCGTCATTGTATAAAAAACCGTTGTTTTCATCTTTTTGCAGTGTGTGTAGAAATGGGTTGTTGGTTATGTAGCTAGGCAAAGCATCACAACCGCATCCGATCGGAAAATCAGACATGTGATACACATAAAATGAAGTACTCATGATAGACTGAACTGAAAATCGTGATGTAGGGCGTTCTTTTTGCACTTGAGTAAGAATGTCACAATCGTTCAATTCAGAAAGAAAAGACAAAAAATCTGTTTTTGAATTGATGAGACGGGGTTTCTTTAACCCGCAATGGTTATTAGAAGAAGCGTGAAAAAAAGACAAATCCCCAGATTCTTTGTGCTTTAACAGAAAGGAGTGGGAATAATTGATTTTGAACCGTTTGTTTTGGTCATGAAACAAAGCTAACAGTTTGTCATCCCAATCTGGTTCATCCATCGCTGGGTTCCAAAACATTGTATAAACTGACTGCAGCTTTCCCGGTCGTTTATGGGTCTTGATAGAAGACCAGTGTTGTGTGTATACATATCTTTCTTCTTCAGACAAATGACTCAACAATTTTTTTTCGTTAGTCTGTGAGCTTAATTTTTTTTTGAGTGGGGATGAGGGTGGTAGCGACGAAGGTGAGGGTGACCTTGAACCCGCTTCTTGGTCAGCGAATTCCTCCTCACGTTTTCGTTTCGTTCCGGTATGCGCTGTGGAGTAGTGACGCTCTAAGGCACACAGTTTTGTAAAATGTTCGTCACATTTCTTGCAAGGGAAATGGTTTCTTCCGTGTCCTCTGGCTTGGTGAGTTTTCAGCGTAAACAGACGTGTAAAATGCTTACCACAGTCTCCGCAAGAGAAGCCTTGTTTTTGGCCTTCGTGTGTTTCTCGTACATGTCTGTGTAGATTACGGCGTTGGGTGAATCTTTTACCACACTGGATGCAGGTATAGTTCTGTAATAATAAAATATATACAGTGTTATTATACCAATAAAAAAATAATTTGAATTTTTTTTAATATACACTGGATATTGTCTTATTACCCGATGATAGTTAAAAAAAAATTGATGTCCTACCTCTCGCGCAGCACGTGGCAAGTCATGGTCCATTTTAAACCGGTCTTTCGATGTCATCAAAGGTTGTTAATTATTTTTCTTCCCTCCAAAATATAATCTGAAAAAAAAAGGAAAGGACCTTTAACATCTCTTCATGAATATATCAATGTCAATCTGTATGACTGGATTTTTTTTTTTTTTTGGAGCGTTTCTAATACCCCCCCTTGTACGCCACATATCTTCTCTAAAAAAATATCTATATACTTATGTATAGACATGAAAATACCTGTGTGTGTGTGTGTGTGAAATCAAACGACCTCCAATTCATTCACCTCTTTACTGTTGTGTTATAAAAGCTATTTTTTCACTAGTGTGACCTCTCCAAAGAAAGGATTAAACTTAGATAAGCTATGGTCACCCGTGAGGTTAGTATGAGGAGAGTGTGACAAATTGATACCCTAAGACCAAAAAACTGGACACGAATATGGAAATGACCAAATGATATGATACGACGCTATATATACCTGTATCCCCAAAAGATTAAGACATGCGGTCATTTCTGTTACAACCGAAATGAGTAGGACAACAGAAATTCAGCTGAACCTGGAAATAGTAAGTTGATTTTTTATGCATTCTTGGGACTGCTACCAGTTACATTGAAGAATATAACTTACATATTTGTTTTGTTTTAAATTTGTATGACAACTATGGCACCACAAAAATCCCCCCCCCTTCCTCCCAGACTCATTGTAACCAGTCGTTGGTAAGCTATCTTGATAATTTTGTTTGTTTTTCCTTAGACTTATGGTTTTGTTTGGGTTTTTTTTTTTTTTCAGATGTACACGTCCACAAACTCCAGAGGGAGGAGCAGAAGACGGTGAGTATTTATTTACATTTTTTTTTTTCTTTTCACACTTTTTATAACACTGGAAAAAACTGTGATGGTGTTGGATAAACGATTATATTTTCACCTCATTTAACATGTTTTTTAAATATTTTTTCCAACGTCAGTTTAAACACTCGTCCAAAGAAAGATTTTAAACCTAGAAACTAAATGGTGTCTGACACTATTAGTATTAGGATTGAATGTTGACAAATTTATTTTTCCTAACGACGCGAAACAACTCCGGATCAGAATGGAAAGACCAAAGACATGAACGTACGCTAATTTATTTTCTCTGTATCAAAATTAAAATGCGTTCATTTTCATTGTTACAGAAGAGTAGGACGAACAAAACACCCGGAAATAGTAAGTTAATTTTTTTATGCTTCTTGGATGTATTACATTGAAGAAATAACTTACATATTTGTCTTTCTTTTTTATTTGGAGACAACTATGAAAAACCATGAGTTATTTTTTTAGTTTAGTAATACTTTATGTACAATCTCAATTTACATATTAATTTTGTTTGTTTTAGATAAAGAACCAAAACATAAAATTAGAGTCAAATATGTGATTGTGTCATTTAATATATTGGTTATGTGTATATTCTGTTTGTTTCAGATAAAGAGAAAAAAAAAACCCAGAAACTGGAGTCAAATGTGTGTTCGTGTCAGTGAGTATGTTGGTGAATGTGTACATCTGTCTGTCTATAATTTTTTTTTAAAATTCTATAATGTTGTGTTTGTTTCGTGTAATGTAATCACCCATGCACACGCTCTTTCTTACCTGTGAGTAGTGTAAGGTAGAAATAAAAGACAGAAAGAGAGACAATTCAAAACCCACATCTCGCTCTTTTCTAGAACAAAATACATGATACAAAGTGAACATTTTAAATTTTTTTTTTTATTGTATATCAGATTAAAATGATACATCACATACTTCGAACTTACACGGTGATTTTTTTTAGAAATACACTTTAGAACTGATGTACATAAAACATCTCGCTTTATTATGTCAGATTATTATGAGACATCACACATTTTTGCTTGATTTCTAAAATGTACTTAGTACATAACTGTCAGATTATTATGAGACATCACGTTTTTTTCTTTCATATTACATACTTAAACTACACACGCCGCGACTTGATGATTTACACACACACAACAAAAAAAACAAAAACGAAATTATATCGCATCATATACATTTCTTTCTAACATATCTCTTTTTTTACTGTGTCACAAAAGCACATTTCACTTTTTTTTTTTTTTTTTGTCTATCCAAACAACAACAAAAATCTCAGTCTCTTTGCATCATTTCACTTGTTTCTTTGTTGTTGGCACGGAAAACAAAAAACAACAGTTTCCTTGCATCACTTCACATGGTTTTTTTTCACACGGAAAAAAAAATTACAGTCTCTTGCTATCAGGGTTTTTTGTTTTGTTTTTTACACCTCTTCACCCGTTTTTTGATGACTTCATAGTTTTTAATCAATGTTTCAAACTCATCCTCATTTAAAGCGATCCCTTTCTTTGAAGGGTATAGCTTTTTTTCAGTCTCATCATCATCATCATCATCACCACGGGGCAGGGAATAGCGCCGGATGTGGATGAGTGGTGATCCCTGCCACGATGAACAGGTGACATACGTAGATCGTGACCCCAGGGGCAACAGCTCCTCGCCGCTTATCGACATCTTTAAGGAGGAGGAAGTGGCCATGGTGAGTTATTTTCTATCAGTTGATGAGACCTCCGGATCTTGAGATTCCCCGTCCCCAAATTTAGGCCCCACAAGATACCTGGTGACATCAGAACTAGATAGAGCGGCAACCATATCAAACTCTAACACACGCGCCAAATCATTATTCATCTGCACTTTATTCAATCTCTCAAACGCCTTCCGGAAATACAAATATGTTTTCTCTTCTTCACTCAAAGTGAGACACGTATGTCCAAGCTGATTACCGTACCCTTCTCTACAACCTTCACACTCCTCATAAGAAATGTCTACAATCAGCTTGGATATTTCCTCTTTATATTTATTCAAAAAATACTCCATTGTTTTTTCGCACAGATAAATAAAAATAGAGAGAGAAAAAAATAACCACTGTCTCACCTCAGATGTATCGGTGTAGGTAAACCAAAACACAAGAGTGTTAAATGCCTAGTTGGCCCTCCCCAGCTGTTATATAGACACTTCCAAAATGCTGAGTTACGATACGTTAGATATACGTATCAGGATACGTCACCCTATGTGAAACTATTTTAGGAAACATTATAACAGACGTTAGATATACGTATCAGGAAAAACCACCCTATGTGAAACTAATTTAGGAAACATTGCACCATCCTATGTTAATGTATTTCAGGTAGCATCGTGCCAGGGTATACATTTTTTTTAAAAAGTCACAATTTTTTTTTTCCTTTAGCGTAAGAGGAAACACAATGATTTTTTAAAAACCCATAATTTTTTTTTTTATCCGTGCAAAACTGGACTTTTTTTTATGTCGGGTCGTAGTTAGGACAATAGAACATGGGGCATGACTGCACATCGGACTGCTGCATCACAGGGCTCGTTGTCTCCAGAGGGGGTGGGCAGGCGATTTCGTTGTTTCGTCTTCTTTTTCTCGGGCCGTTTCGTATCACCGCTGTGTCCTTAATGTCTCGCTGATAGGTTGGGTCAGGATTCTGTCCGGACACCTGAGATGTGTATCCAGGTTGTTGACACTGTGATGGAGTGATCTCAGACGCTGAAAAATCCGACGCAGGTGAATCGTCCGTCTCACAGGCTGACAGCTTTGATGCTTGTTGGTCAAAGTCTGCCATCACGCGATCTTTCACTTTGATCAGTCTTTGAAACTGCTTCAAATCCAGAGATACTCTTTTCCGAGTTGACACCAACCGTCCACCTTTTGTGTTGGTAGGTCTTTTATAGTAACGTACATACAGTTTGACGCCGTCACCCCCTGTCTCGACAGAGGCAAAGACATTTTGACCCAAAGGGTATAGATTATACTTCCGCATAGTCTCCTAAGAAAAGCAAACTGCCACTGATTGAGTTTTTCCAGATTTATATAGTTATCAGTTTCATCCGGTTATATATTGATTGCACCGCGTGCTGAAATTACAATAAAGGCTTTCTGTGTATAGATCGAATACACGAGATTACCCTTTTATCGTTGTATCGTTGTTTATGAGGATGAAATATAGAGAGCAATCTGTACAGGCTATTGCCCCTACTCTTTTTTAAAATAAAATACAACACGTAATAACCGCAAGCTGAACTAGTAAGGTCTTGTAATAATCTTTGATTAAAACGATAGGTACGACTATGTCTCTGAATAAAGTTTGTAATGTCCGGGTATAAAGTAGGTGGCAGACCAAAACTATCAAAGTATTCCGCTTTTCCGCGTCCGTCAAACCAGACACTGACCCAGTGTTTTCCTGGTCCTTTACTGTGATCAGTATTGATAACAAAACCCTGAGCGCGTCTTGTATTAATATGGCGAGGTAGTCTGTTTCTAGGATACACTCCCCCAAAACATCTTTTGGCCTTAACGTCTTTATTGATAACACTGGCTATCTCTTCACTGTTCATGTCGAAAAATCTGTCAGCACTTGACGAGACCGATCTATCTCGATCATACTGTCCAGTTCAGCGTATACCAAGACGTGGACAGGGTGAGCCAGAGCTCGAGAAAACTTTAGTTCCAGACGAAGAGCTCCGCTTTTAATTAACTCGAACTGCTGATCTCCATCTAATAAACTGGGACTCAGGTCAAAGGCAAAAAATGCGTGTCCTCCCGGAAAGTCTCCGTATCCTATCCCGTTTCCAGCATCGTTGTTGATCATTCCTGTGGCCAGTGTCAGACTGTGAAAAGACCTGACAAAGTGACGTTGTTCAAACGCCGGGGTCAGTGCTTTGGCGGGGACCTGGCGTCCATCCATGTACAGACTTAAAAAGGACAGGTCGAAGTGTTGAAAGTTAAACGGGTTTCTGTTGTAGTGTCCGTTAAATGAACGGCTGTCTACCAGACCGATGATGATCCTTGTGGGAGTCTGACTCAAGAAAAGATTGTCCTGCACGGCGCTTAAGTTTCCTTGTGGAATGGCAAAGGTCTTTTGAACTACTCGTTTTAGGGGGTACTTACACGTTCCTTTTTCCAGCGCCTTTTCATGCGCCAGGGCAACAGCGGGGTTTAACTTTACTTTCCGTACAAACAAGGAAGCATACGTGATAATGGTTTTATAACCGAAAGCCGGGTCATGAGCCATCAAATTAAAGGCGCTCTTAGACGGGATGAGTCGAATTTTAACGTTTACACCGTTGATCATGTAACGTTCCTGGTGCATTATGTCCGTGTGTAGTCGACCCATCATGTCCACTTCATGGCTTTCGGCCGTCAGCTCCCGTCTCCTGCGGAGTCCACTGTTGTCATTTCCCTGCGTGTCTTCAAAATGGTCAGTTGTGTCTCCATAGTACAGGGCGGCAGTCAGGTGGCTCTTTTTGGCTTCTGTGCTGTAGTTGAGTGTGGACTCTATGTAGGCTCTGTATGGGTAGGTGTTTTCGCTCGGTGAAATTAAAGTGTCATTGAGACTGACGTCCACTTGGGAAAACAAACTATGTAACCAGTAATTGACTGGAGCCACATCCGTATTGGGGCCTGCCAGGTTACTCCCATCCGGTTGTGTCACTTTAGCCCTGACATGAAGATGGGTGTTGTTCAAATCCAGATAATCCGTCGTAGACCCTGACACGTGAAATTCGATGGGTGCTCCTGGAGACAAAGTTGCTAATGGATGATATTCTACAAAAGCCCCTTCTTCTACCGCTGTCTGGGTGGGGGGTACAGAAAACAAATCAAGTCCAGTATGTACACTCTCGCAGGAGTGATGGTGAAGCAACGCCATATTATCTACCCGAAAATGTCTCTCTGACCCCTCTTCTTTCTCTTTCCGTTGCTCCGCTTCGTCTGACTGGCCCGGGGCGATGTCGATAATTTTATTCGCTTACTGGCTGGTTTACCTGGAGGTATTCCCCCGGTAATATTGTTTACTGCTTGATCCAATAATCTTTTACCGGCTTGACGACTTCTTTGTTTTAGAGACGTCTTGATATTTTGACCGGATAGTACATCTTGGGCCACACGCATACCCGTTTGGGCTCCTTCTTTTATTAAAGCCTTTCCTCCACTCTTCAACAGAGGAATCAAAGACCTTCCAATACCGGATAATAACTCCCCAATCCTCTGCCTCTCTGGTGCCTTCCCCCGACAAAGACGGGAAGACCATACCCCGCTTGATTACAGTAGTAGTTTTCATAGGCTTTGGCATTGGGTTTATAAGGGTAGAGCATCCTTAATAATTATCGGGGCGTCTGCGGCGAAAGTGAAGCGTCACTATAGTGTTCCCACTCACGAATGAAAATTGTTGCCCGAGGTGAGTGGTTAAAAAGATTTCCACCGTGTCAAAATTAAAACGACTCAGAGGGATGTAATGAGGTTTTTCAAAGATGTGATGTACGACATCTCGAGTCTTGTCAGTTGTTGGAACGATTCGAAGCAGAGGAGCCATGACGTCACCCACCGGACGCGCGTTCACCAGGTCGCAGTAGATGTACACGCTCTTTAAATTTTCGTTCAAGTCCATCATAAAAGAAGCACTATAATGTCCGGGTCCTTGAAAGCCGGGGAGGATAGACTTAATACTCTTTGCAAACTCGGGCTCAGAGACAATACAGTGTCTTTTTCGTACAATGTTAAGCTGACTTTCTTAGACGCGCGGTTATAGTAAAATTTAGATCTCGATTTCTTATTAGATCGTAGGCCTACTTCTTTCGTCATCAGGGTATTGAGTGTGTGAATAAAAAAATCGTTGGTTTCATACAGCCCTTCAGGCACATACACATCCACCGCGGTCGGATCCTGATATTGTTTATTCGCTGAGTTATTTTGTGGAGTTGCATACCTAAACCAGCATTCCCTATCTCTGACGTTGACGTACGTATTACGAAACTGAATTTCTGATAGTCCCACCTCATACTCGCTGTCCAAGTCGATGGGTTGGGGTAATCTGGTAATATAATGACCCGGAACATTATCCGGGTGATATTTCATAGAACTGTTACTGGGGAGAGTCAAATAAAAACCCATAGTGCTAATAAACCGGACGTGTTTCAGCGTTTAATTGATGGGCTGGGGAGCACGTAGCCTAGACAACTACCGAGGAGTGCCACCCACAGATTGTCGTTGCCATACCCCTGAGATAGATTATATAACGAGGTGAAAACCACCACATAGATGAGCAGCATCTGACAGGTAAATACAATTTCGCTACGAGGAACTCGATAACCAAAAATCTGCCATAGTGTTGACCTCCTTATTCTTTGGGTCACACCGCCATTTTGAGACATTTGGTCTTCTTCCATCATCATTAATCAACGTATCGAGTAAGGGCTGTCTGCGAAATCCAAGAATTAAATGAGGAGTCGTAACCGTACCACTTAATTAAATATTCCTGAGACCCGTCAGGTCGGGTTCTCGGTTTCAAGATGGCTTCGATGCGAAATATTTCTTTTTTTCCTACTTTCTGAATTTCTTGACTGTAAAATGTCCCTTTCAAGTCTTCTCCATGATCGTCTTCGAGAACATAAGTTATCGGGGTTGTTTTTTTAATTTGACTCACTGTAAACAATTCGTCAGTCCAGGAGGGTAGATAACCCTTTTTAAACACTTTTCTACTTTTGCTGATGCGTACACGATCTCCTATTTTGTATTTGGGTCTGGGAGTGGTGGTTGCAATTTGTTTGTTGTTGTACAGTGTTTGCCATACATCTTCTTGGTTGGCTGTTGTGACGTCAGCGGGGGCGACTTGAATACTTCGATGAAAAGACTGGTTATAAGCACGCACTAGACGTGGCAATACTTCCACAAATCTCAAAGTGTTTTTTTCTGGTAAAATATCGCCACATTTTCTCTTTTAAAGTGCGATTAAATCTCTCCACAACGGATGCCTTTATGTCTTCGTTTTCTGTCACAAAAAATAACACTTTCTTTTCCTTTAAAAAGTTTTGAAACGCTTTGTTTAAAAACTCTCGACCTTTGTCAGTTTGGAGCCGTAGAGGTTTTCTCCCTTGGTTCAATATGCGTTTAAAAGGCGTCCACTAAACTCTGTCCTGTCTTGTTTTTTAAAGGGGTAACCCAGGCATATTTACTCAGGATATCGATACACGTCAACAAATAGGTAAATCCATCATTTTCTTTTTTAATCGATTTCGCATCAATCAAATCCGCTTGCCATTGATGGTCAATTTCTCCTACGATAATACGACGTCGAGCGAATTTGTATCTCACAGGTTTGTGAAGAGTGTACGCGTCCTGGTGAGATAGCCACTCTTTCACGAGAGAACTCTTCAATTTTGATGATTTTTTCAACGCATTCACTCCCCCGAAAGAACCGGGCTGTCGAGAGTTATAATAAGACTGGGACAGGATCTTGTTTTGTTTTTTCCTTGTCATCTTCAGTAGGGTGTCCAGGGTGGACTATCGTCACGCATTCGTTTTCGTCTTCTTTTGCTTTTCTTTAATGGGGTAGTTTGTTGTTCCCACTCTGTTCTCAGTTTCTCCGTTCTGGGTTCTGTGGTTTCACCGCGGATAAAACCCCATCGGTCAGGATGCCCAATCAGATCCTGCGGGACATTGAGGTCACGTAATGCCGCCGCAAACATTTTCCATCCTCTGGGTTCAAACTTTTGTCTTTTTCTCAAAACATCGTTGATCAAGTCGATTAAATTGGAATCCTTGACCAGCTGCCCTTGATATTCAATTTCTCCTCTGGGGTTCCACTTGAGGTCGGGGTTTCGTTGAATGTGTTGCAGTAGACGTTCTGCTTTCTTTTTTAACGTTTTCGGAACGCTCTCCAGCACATCTTTCTCTATCGTTCCCTTCGCTGATTCGTGCTCTACTGTCGTTGGTGGAGAGGTATTTTTTAACTCCACGGTACCCAAAGGCTTCTCTTTAAATTGATCGAAACGTTTCAAATACTTCCAAAGTGTCTGATAATACATATTAGCCTTATCTTCCTTATTCATGTCGTTATCATCTAAAATATCACGCATATGGTCATCCATTTTTCCTAGGCTGTGCGACTGAGCATCTGGGACAGGGGGTCCTGTTGATCGGAGCGAATCTAACACACGAGGGTCTACTAACATCATTTTTTTCGTATGCTCCATTAGTAACCCAGGGTGGATCCCAATAACCCCCCTAACACCCCCAAGACCGGTTTGATTAAAGCACCGATCAAACCTCCTTTCTGTAATAGCTGTTTCCTTTTCTTAACAGATATTCCTTTCTTGGCCAAGTTACGTAGACTCTGTTTGTATCTGCATAACTGTTTCTTCTGCGCCGGAGTCAGTCTCACACGACCTTTTAAGACGTTCAGGGAACATTCACTCAGGGCGTTGATCAAATCCGGGGAGGCGCCTTTAAGGACAGCTTTTATAATAGCGGGTTTGGCTCCGCACAACATCTGGAGCGTGGGTAAATTCCTTTTTATACGCGCTGACATGGTTACTTTTGAATGTATACGACTTGATATTCTTGAGGAAAAATACTGGTTCTCAGTCGCAGATGATCGGGTGTGTCCTGTCGAAGGTCAAAAAGCAAATAACCGTGCGCTCTTGTAGTAGCGTCTTTAAATGCTTCTTGTACGTATTTTAATTTTCCAGGGTACATTTGTTTAGCTAAATGAGTGATTTGTGAGGCATCCCTGGGGTTTTTAAAGACTACCAAGTAATGACTATTAAGGCTAATGGTGCGTTGTTCTTTATTCTTCCCAAATAAATTTTGAACGATATACATCACACTTAGGTTTCTATGGTGGCTGCCTTTAGTAAACATTTTAGTCACACGACCATCCGTTTCATTCATCAAATCGTCTATGATCACGAGTCGACGTTCATGGTCTTGCCATTCATCTACATTGGGTATACCCTCTACCAAAGTCACTCCTTTCAACTGATCATAACCAGGCTGCCATTCTCCGTAACACCACACAATATGTTCAGGGGGTGGTGTCATCATGCGCGTTACATTTTTCAAAAAAAGCGTAACCCATACCGTTTTACCACTCCCTGTCGGTCCTGAAATTACGCACGTAAAAGGGTGTTTCCATCTCACATCCATCGCGCCTTCTACCGTAAAGTATAAAAGAGATTTATATTTATATAAAGAGAAATGACTCAATAATTTTTTTTCTAAATTGTGTTGCTTAAACAAATTTTTGGAAAGCTAAAAAACCCTCGACCTCCACGTGGTGCTTTCTGGGTAAATCTTAGAAACCTATACAGCCGTAAAGGATTCTAAGATTTAGCGAACGGAGGGTTATATATTAATAATGATAAAAAGGGGAAACAACCCCTCTGTCTCTCAATTTTTTTTACAGGTACGAAGTCCAAGGGCGACAACTCCCTCTCGCACAAAGGGACGAGGTAATATACACGATTATTTCCCCTGTTTCCGTTGGCTATCGATCCTTGTCTATCGATCCGTGTATGATTGATTCGTATTTCTGATCGATCATTCATCCGATCTCTTATTAATCATATGCAAATCGATGATTGATTACTGATTGATTATCGATTAGTCACGGTGCTCCCTGCTCCCGCGCAAAATAAGGGATGAGGAGCATATGCTTCTACTACTGAGGTTTTATTTGATTTGATTAGATTCATTCTTTTATATCAAGGATAATGGAATAACCACTCATGTGCTTTTTAACATCCAGTCCCCGTGTGTATGTAGTTTTGTAAATCTTATCATCTGTTCCCACCGGAGCCTGATGGCCTAATATTATGAAAAGCGGAATAGGATTTAACGTGTGCGCAAGATGTTCATTGTCCACACAGTATATTTTTTACTCTGTAGCCAGGCGCGGTAGATCTAGTGTGTGAGACTTGGCCGACATGAGGATTATCTCCCATATGTGTGTTGTGTGTATGTGTATGGGTGTGTGTGTGGGGGGGTGCGTGCGCATGTGCGTGCGTGCGTGCGTGCGTGCGTGCGTGCGTGCGTGCGTGTGTGTGTGTGTGTGTGTGTGTGTGTGTGTGTGTGTGTGTGTGTGTTGAGTGAGGGTGTAAGAGATTTTGTTAATAATAATTGTTTGTATGCTAGATCTAGTGTGCTAGACTTAGGGCGACAGAGAAGTTGATTAGATTATATTCCATGCAATCTTGTCGCTGCGTAGTATTACTATTTTCGGACTCACCTGTAAATTGTGAGACACTATATTTTTAATGGGTAAAGTTAAGTTAGCGGTTTCGTTGTCTTCATACCTTGGTCTTCACCTGTACGGCAATGCTGAGGAAGGAATAAAGAATGACCAGCCAGCTACCGTCTTCCCCTCGGTCTCCTGTTGCCCAGTTAGGGATTGTTGCTTTAGAGTTGATGCTTGAGAATTGTTGTTCCATTCTTTCTCTACCCTGCAAGTCTGTACCTAAAACATGGCAACACACTGTATACTGCAATCTGGTGTATAACTCCCAAAAGTGCAGTACAAACTAGATAAAACAACACCTGTAACATTCTATCAATATGACAGGAAAAAGATTAGCTCTGTGTGATGTGATTTATTACAACAAAATGTGACCCATAGGACAAGCTTTGTCGGAGACCTATATGTAAGCAAATCGCCATCAGACATCTCTCTCTCTCTCTCTCTCTCTCTCTCTCTCTCTCTCTCTCTCTCTCTCTATATATATATATATATATATATATATATATATGTATGTATAATATTTACCGGGCACCGCTGAAGATTTTGCAACCAGCTTCCTCCACTCCCCAAGGTCCTCAGCTTCCCGTAGAAAATCATTCCACCAGAGGCCTGTCCACTCTCTGATGATGTCTGCCTTTTCGTCCTAATATATATATATATATATATTATACACAGAAAAGAATTCTCTCAAACCGGAAGATGGATGCCTATGGGGTGGATGACTCACCCCTGTTCAGTCTGTACAAAACAACTCTGCTATGTTTTGCAGGTGGGGTGACTCACCCCTGTTCAGTCTGTACAAAACAACTCTGCTATGTTTTGCAGGTGGGATGACTCACCCCTGTTCAGTCTGTACAAAACAACTCTGCTATGTTTTGCAGGTGGGATGAGGGAGACATGCACACAGGGTGACCCAGTGCATGGCTGGTCTACAGGTAACGCGCTGCCTAGAATGCGAAAAGTGCAGGTTGGAAGTGTGTGGTGGTCAGACCAAAGCTTTTGCCCCTTACCATCAGTGGTGGTGTGGACCATGTGTTACACATTTAGCGCGTGTAAAAAATCCCATGGCAATATGAGAGTTGTCCCTGGCAAAATTTTGTAGAAAAAAGCTATTCTGTTAGGGAAACAACTACAGTTACAAATAGGAAAAAGGAAAAAAAATGGATGGCGCTGCTCTTGTAGTTACGCGCTCTTCCCAGGGAGAGCACCCCGAATTCCACGTAGAGAAAAATGCCGTGCCCTAAAGGGGTATACAATACCCACATGTGTACAGCCTCAGAATATCCAATAACAACAGCAAAATAATGCAACAAATGCACGTGTATACAGTCAGTAGAGGATTGAAGGCAGGAAATCAATCCAATACAGAATGTAGCGGTACAAGTGTCCATGAACACTGCCCAGCTTTACCACATTATAACATGGTATAATCATGGTCAAATAGCAATGGAAAGCGTGAAAAGATACTCTGAAGACAACAACAACAATAAAAACAAAACCGAAAACATCATAAGACATCAACGGTTAGATTTTTAGCGTATGCGACTGTCTTACCTGGCCACCGACACCGGGGGTCAAAATAAAATGTTAAAAAATCCCACAACTGCCCAGATGATCAAAAAACAGAAAAGAGCATGACCCAGGTAGGGGCAGTCCTACTCCCTCTTCCAAAGCGTACACTGCAAAAACTCTCTCTCACAGAGAGAGAGAGAGAGAGAGAGAGAGAGAGAGAGAGAGAGAGAGAGAGAGAGAGAGAGAGAGAGAGAGAGAGAGAGAGAGACAGAGAGAGACAGAGAGAGAGAGAGAGAGAGAGAGAAGAGAGAGAGAGAGAGAGAGAAGAGACAGAGACAGAGAGAGAGAGAGAGAGAGAGAGAGAGAGAGAGAAGAGAGAGAGAGAGAGAGAGAGAGAGAGAGAGAGACAGAGACAGAGACAGAGAAGAGAGAGAGAGAGAGAGAGAGAGAGAGAGAGAGAGAGAGAGAGAGAGAGAGAGAGATGAAGCCTAATCGGACATTGAAGAAACAACAAAAATTCCAAGCCAAAATCTCAATTGAAAATTCAAAACACAGAAACAAACAAAACTAAACTCCTAATCCTACTAGTCTCTGTAACAACATGATAAAAAAAACACCGCTATGCACTGGGGTACAACACAAAGCTAGTCAAAAAACCATTGACAGACAAAACCCCAAACCCAGCTAAAAACAGAAAACAAATAACAAGAACCACAACTACAACAAACCAAACCAAAGCAAACCAACAGCAGCAGCAGCATTAACAACAACAAACAAATACACACACACACGCACGCACGCACGCACGCACGCACACACACATACACACACACACACGCGCGCGCACGCACCCACGCACGCACATACACACGCACACACGCTCACAGACACACACACACACAGACACACACACACACACACACACACACACACATCTCAGTCATTTAAGTAAACAATAATGTCAGTCACTGATGGACATTTTGGGGCGACGACGAAAGAGATGACGACACTGATGCCGGAATCTGGCGCTGCAGAAGCTGTAGACAAAGGGGTTGACGATGCTGTTGATGAAGTAAGACTTCAGCCCCAGCGTGTACAGGTTCAGCCGCCACCCGTGCAGCCCCGTCTGCAACATAGACAGGCAGAGGATTGGGGAACTTTGTAAATGAGGGGTGTGTGTGTGTGTGTGTGTGTGTGTGTGTGTGTGTGTGTGTGTGTGTGTGTGTGTGTGTGTGTGTGTGTGTGTGTGTGTGTGTGTGTGTGTGTGGTGTGTGTGTGTGTGTGATCAGACCTGCCTACCCGTACGATTTTATCGTATTTTTACGATTTTTTTACCCTAAATACGATTTTACCGTTTTCCTGATAAAAATAGAATTTTGACAACCACCCAAAAACAAACAAAAAACCACGGCAAATGGTCCAAGGGAAGGAACTCTTTCATGCCGATATTTACTTTCCATGTCCGCGATTACTTCCCTTGTCTGCGTTGCCCGAGATCGTGTCTCCTGTCTCTGTCTCTTCTCTGTCTCTCTCTCTCTCTCTCTCTTCTCTCTCTCTCTCTCTCTCTCTCTCTCTCTCTCTCTCTCTCTCTCTCTCTCTCTCTCTCTCTCTCTCTCTCTCTCTCTAACTATTTGCTGATGACACAACCATACATACGAGCCATAACGACATTGACTATCTTGCAACCATATTACAAATAAGCGCTGACGAACTTGTCAAATGGACAGAACAA
>CM060350.1:6217819-6230319 GCA_030674155.1 Stramonita haemastoma
GCTCTGTCTGGGAAGTGAAGACGTCATCGTCCACTCTGGAGTACTCCACCATCTGCCCGGAGACCTGGCAGGAGCTGTCTGCAGCCTGGCTGGGTCTCTGCCCCAGGTGGGCGTGGCCCTCGAAGTGGGAGGAGCTGTCTCTCTCTTGTCCGGGGGGATGTTTCGCCATGAGGAGCGCCAGTCCTCTCGCAGCAGCACCGCCACTTCCGGCCACAGACCTCCGCTTGTGCTTGACGATCTTGCGCGCGATCTGCGCGTAGGACAAGGTCATGGCGGTGACACAGGCCAGGAAGATGAGGAGGAGGATGGCGTTGTAGATGAGGGGGAAGCTGGTGTCGATGTAGTCGTCATCCACAGAGCAGGCCGACCCCACCACCCCCTCCACCTCGGTCTTCACGGAGTGCTTTCCGTTCATCACGCCGAAAGGCAGCCCCAGCACCACGGACGCCGCCAGACAGCCGATGACGGAACAGGACACCTGCCGTGACGTCAGCTGGGGTCGGAACGGGTAGCAGATCTTCCGCCGGCGGTCCAGCGCCACGGCGACCAGTGTCATGGCGGAGCAGATGTTGAGGGTGACGGAGATGAAGCGGTGCAGGCGGCACAGGGAGCGCGCGCTGTAGGTCAGCGGGAAGCGCAGGTCCAGGATCTCCCCGGGCAGCGTGACGGAGCAGAAGAGCAGGTCCAGCACGCTCATGGCCAGGATGTAGCAGCGCGTGGAGCTGGGCGTGAAGCGCGTGTAGTACACGTACAGCGCCACGCCGTTGCCCAGGTTACCCACCAGCGACATGACGCCCAGCAGCACCAGCACGGGCAGCTGCTCCAGGGCCTCCGCCTCCTCCAGAGCCTTCAGGTACACCCCCGCCTCCTCCCCTGACAAATTGAACAGCGGGGAGGGGGAGGGGGCCCTCGTCACAGGCCGTTCTGTGGAGCTGAGGGGGAGGAGGGCTGAGGAAGGGGTGGAGGGGGGTGATGTCGGCATGTTCGGGGGTAGAGGAAGCTTGAATTGGGGGGGGGGGGGGGAGGGGGGTTTGTGTACGGAGGAAATGGGAAATGTATATTCAGAATGGTGGTGGGGGCGGGAGCAGCTTGGTTTGGATGGCTGACAGGTTGGATTGGGTAGGTGAGCTGGTGGGCTGGTTGGTTGATTGATTGATTGGTGGGTTGGCTGGTTGTAGGGTTGGCTGGTTGTAGGGTTGGCTGGTTGCTGGCTTGGTGTCACTTCTGTTCACACAAAGGGCATTATTTTATGCTAAGAATTCATTCAGATAAAAAAGGTAATTCATTTGTCATTAAACATGAATCTTCCTTTTGTTCTTTTTCTTTTTTCTGTATTTTTTTCGAACGCTCAGACAGCAACTACTGTTGTCTGTTACATGAGCAAAGACGCATTGCGCTGCCGTTAAGTGCCTCACAAGTCAGGCCCAGCACATCTGACATCCATGTTGGAGAGAAATAATATCTTTCTGGAAAAATGCCGGGGAAAAGACCACAGAGGCAGAAAATAGACAAGAGGGAGGTGGCAGGAAGAAAATAAACCTGGCGGTAACAAAGAGAGGGATAGAAAAGAGGGAACTCCTAGCTCAGAGCTTCTACAACATGCCCCTGGCCTCCCTCCCCATGAGGGAACTGAGGACATGGAACACGGACATCTGACACTGGTCCTGGCTTCAGTGGCTGACGTTGTGCTGCCCTGTCTGATCCTGACCACAGGGGGGGGGGGGGGGGGGGGGGGGGGAGAGTGAACCACTGACATCACAGGGAGCGTCACAAGCAAAACTCCCTGTACGTGACCACTCAGGAACGACGTGTGATGATGTGACATGAATGACGTGTGGCGGGATGATGTGACAAATGACATGTGACGGGATGATGTGACATGAAGGACGTGTGACGGTATGATGTTACATGAAGGACGTGTGACGGGATGATGTGACATGAATGACGTGTGGCGGGATGATGTGACAAATGACATGTGACGGATGATGTGACATGAATGACGTGTGACAGGATGATGTGACATGAGTGATATGTGACGGGATGATGTGACAAATGACATGTGACAGGATGGTGTGACATGAATGACGTGTGACGGGATGATGTGACATGAATGACGTGTGGCGGGATGATGTGACATGAATGACGTGTGACGGGATGATGTGACAGGAATGACGTGTGACGGGATGATGTGCCATGAATGACGTGTGACAGGAATGACGTGTGACGGGATGATGTTACATGAATGACGTGTGACAAGAATGACGTGTGACGGGCCGCGGGACGATGTGACATGAATGACGTGTGACGTGATGATGCTACATGAATGACGTAGTGACATGAATGACGTGTGACGGGAGGATGTGACAGGAATGACGTGTGACGGGATGATGCGACATGAATGACGTGTGACATGAACGACGTATGACGGGAAGATGTGACATGAATGACGTGTGACGGGATGATGTGACATGAATGACGTGTGACGGGATAATGTGACATGAATGACGTGTGACGGGATAATGTGACAGGAATGACGTGTGACGGGAGGATGTGACAGGAATGACGTGTGACATGAATGACGTGTGACGGGGGGATGTGACAGGAATGACGTGTGACGGGAGTGTCGGGATCACAGCATCCTGTCCACATGACCTGTACTGTGTGAGCCATGCACTTCAAGCAATGAGGAGTCAGTCTCCGAGAAGAGAGGTGGGATTGTCAGTCTCCGAGAAGAGAGGTGGGATTATCAGTCTCCGAGAAGAGAGGTGGGATTGTCAGTCTCCGAGAAGAGAGGTGGGATTGTCAGTCTCCGAGAAGAGAGGTGGGATTGTCAGTCTCCGAGAAGAGAGGTGGGATTGTCAGTCTCCGAGAAGAGAGGTGGGATTGTCAGTCTCCGAGAAGAGAGGTGGGATTATCAGTCTCCGAGAAGAGAGGTGGGATTATCAGTCTCCGAGAAGAGAGTGGGATTATCAGTCTCCGAGAAGAGAGGTGGGATTGTCAGTCTCCGAGAAGAGAGGTGGGATTGTCAGTCTCCGAGAAGAGAGGTGGGATTATCAGTCTCCGAGAAGAGAGGTGGGATTGTCAGTCTCCGAGAAGAGAGGTGGGATTGTCAGTCTCCGAGAAGAGAGGTGGGATTGTCAGTCTCCAAGGATTGTCAGTCTCCGAGAAGAGAGGTGGGATTGTCAGTCTCCAAGGATTGTCAGTCTCCGAGAAGAGAGGTGGGATTGTCAGTCTCCAAGGATTGTCAGTCTCCGAGAAGAGAGGTGGGATTGTCAGTCTCCGAGAAGAGAGGTGGGATTATCAGTCTCCGAGAAGAGAGGTGGGATTATCAGTCTCCGAGAAGAGAGGTGGGATTATCAGTCTCCGAGAAGAGAGGTGGGATTATCAGTCTCCGAGAAGAGAGGTGGGATTGTCAGTCTCCGAGGATTATCAGTCTCCGAGAAGAGAGGTGGGATTATCAGTCTCCAAGGATTATCAGTCTCCGAGAAGAGAGGTGGGATTGTCAGTCTCCAAGGATTATCAGTCTCCGAGAAGAGAGGTGGGATTATCAGTCTCCAAGGATTATCAGTCTCCGAGAAGAGAGGTGGGATTGTCAGTCTCCAAGGATTGTCAGTCTCCGAGAAGAGAGGTGGGATTGTCAGTCTTCGAGAAGAGAGGTGGGATTGTCAGTCTTCGAGAAGAGAGGTGGGATTATCAGTCTCCGAGAAGAGAGGTGGGATTATCAGTCTCCGAGGATTGTCAGTCTCCTAGAAGAGAGGTGGGATTATCAGTCTCCGAGAAGAGAGGTGGGATTATCAGTCTCCGAGAAGAGAGGTGGGATTATCAGTCTCCGAGGATTGTCAGTCTCCGAGAAGAGAGGTGGGATTATCAGTCTCCGAGAAGAGAGGTGGGATTATCAGTCTCCGAGGATTGTCAGTCTCCGAGAAGAGAGGTGGGATTATCAGTCTCCGAGAAGAGAGGTGGGATTATCAGTCTCCGAGGATTATCAGTCTCCGAGAAGAGAGGTGGGATTGTCAGTCTCCGAAAGAGAGAGGTGGGATTATCAGTCTCCGAGGATTATCAGTCTCCGAGAAGAGAGGTGGGATTGTCAGTCTCCGAGAAGAGAGGTGGGATTATCAGTCTCCGAGAAGAGAGGTGGGATTATCAGTCTCCGAGGATTATCAGTCTCCGAGAAGAGAGGTGGGATTATCAGTCTCCAAGGATTGTCAGTCTCCGAGAAGAGAGGTGGGATTATCAGTCTCCGAGGATTATCAGTCTCCGAGAAGAGAGGTGGGATTATCAGTCTCCAAGGATTATCAGTCTCCGAGAAGAGAGGTGGGATTATCAGTCTCCAAGGATTGTCAGTCTCCGAGAAGAGAGGTGGGATTGTCAGTCTCCGAGAAGAGAGGTGGGATTATCAGTCTCCGAGAAGAGAGGTGGGATTATCAGTCTCCGAGGATTATCAGTCTCCGAGAAGAGAGGTGGGATTGTCAGTCTCCAAGGATTGTCAGTCTCCAAGGATTGTCAGTCTCCGAGAAGAGAGGTGGGATTGTCAGTCTCCGAGAAGAGAGGTGGGATTGTCAGTCTCCAAGGATTACCAGTCTCCGAGAGGGAGGTGGCAGAACGGTTAACCCTCACAAGTCGTTGATTCTCAGTCTTGTCCTTTCTTCCCAGTTTGACAGAAAATCGATCTGAATGTCAGTCTTTCGGATAAGTCTAAAAACCGAGGCCTTGTGTGCGAATGCACGCAGAACATCTTGTGCACACATTAAATACTCGTTTCCCTTTTCGGAAGAGTAGGCCATTTCGTGCCAGAAGGGAAATGATGCAGACTGGTAAAATTAAACCTAAAACCTGCATGCACACAGGTGTCCGATTTCAGCGCAGGAGAGCATTCTTCTGTGTTACTTCTCTGAAAAAAGGCAGAAGAAGGGACCAAGAAGGCGGGAAAGAGACAAGAAGGAGGTGCCCAGGTAAAGGAGCGGGGCAGAAACAAAGAAAGGCCAGAAGTCCCAGCGCGGAATCTCCAGAAGGGGGGGGGGGGGGTGTTACTCACAATGCGGACAGCACCCGGCCCGACTTGCCGACGGTGGGAAAGGTTTGGACAAAAGCTGCTTACTTCTCTCTGGACAGCCGAGGATTTTTCACGATCTTCCATCAACATCAAGTGCAGACCTGCTAGTGCCTTGATTTTCTTTGTGCATATGCACATGCAGAAAATAAAAAAAGAAGACATTGAATTCATGTCAGCATTCGGTGGGTTACAGAAGAAGTAGCATACCCAGCATGCACTCTGTGCGGGAAAAAAATATGTAGAGGCCAGCGGGCAGACCTCATGTAAAGTGAACATGCACAGGAGAAGACTTGGCCCTACACGCCCCATCCCATAAGGGCACGAAAGAAACGGAGAAACACTTTCAAGCTATCATTCCTACATTAATGTTAAAAATAGTGAAACACTTTTAAACTGTCTTTCTACATTAATGTTAAAAATATTGAAACACTTTTAAACTGTCTTTCTACATTAATGTTAAAAATAGTGAAACACTTTCAAACTGTCTTCCTACATTAATGTTAAAAATAGTGAAACACTTTCAAGCTGTCTTCCTATATACATTAATGTTAAAAATAGTTAAACACTTTCAAGCTGTCTTCCTATATACATTAATGTTAAAAATAGTGAAACACTTTCAAGCTGTCTTCCTATATACATTAATGTTAAAAATAGTGAAACACTTTCAAGCTGTCTTCCTATATACATTAATGTTAAAAATAGTTGAAACACTTTCAAGCTGTCTTCCTATATACATTAATGTTAAAATAGTGAAACACTTTCAAACTGTCTTCCTACATTAATGTTAAAAATAGTGAAACACTTTCAAACTGTCTTCCTACATTAATGTTAAAAATAGTGAAACACTTTCAAGCTGTCTTCCTATATACATTAATGTTAAAAATAGTGAAACACTTTCAAACTGTCTTCCTACATTAATGTTAAAAATAGTGAAACACTTTCAAACTGTCTTCCTACATTTCCAAAAAAACCCACTTTCAATTTCTCTTTCTTATTCAAAAAAGAAAAATTATTCATGTTCAATCTACCTTCCCTATGTTTAAAACAGTCAAACACTTTAAACCTCTCTTTCCTACATTAAAACAAACATTTCTAACATCTCTTTCCTACATTAAAACAAACATTTCTAACATCTCTTTCCTACATTAAAACAAACATTTCTAACATTTCTTTCCTACATTAAACAAACATTTCTGACATCTCTTTCCTACATTAAAACAAATATTTCTGACCTCTCTTTTCTACATTAAAACAAATATTTCTGACCTCTCTTTTCTACATTTAAAACAAACTTTAAAGCTGTCTTTCCTAGATTAAACAAACACTTTAAATCTGTCTTTCCTATATTTAAAACAAACACTTTAAGTATGTCTTTCCTATATTTAAAACAAACACTTTAGATATGTCTTTCCTATATGTTAAATAAACACTTTAAATCTGTCTTTCCTACATTTCAAACAAACACTTTAAAGCTGTCTTTCCTGTGTTTAAAATAACACTTTTAAAACTGTCTTTCCTATATTTAAAGCAAACACTTTTAAGCTGTCTTTTCTATATTTCAAACAAACACTTTTAAACTGTCTTTTCTATATTTCAAACAAACACTTTTAAGCTGTCTTTTCTATATTTCAAACAAACACTTTGTAGCTGTCTTTTCTATATTTCAAACAAACACTTTGTAGCTGTCTTTTCTATATTTCAAACAAACACTTTGTAGCTGTCTTTTCTATATTTCAAACAAACACTTTGTAGCTGTCTTTTCTATATTTCAAACAAACACTTTGTAGCTGTCTTTTCTATATTTCAAACAAACACTTTAAAGCTGTCTTTTCTATATTTCAAACAAACACTTTGTAGCTGTCTTTTCTATATTTCAAACAAACACTTTGTAGCTGTCTTTTCTATATTTCAAACAAACACTTTTAAGCTGTCTTTTCTATATTTCAAACAAACACTTTTAAGCTGTCTTTTCTATATTTCAAACAAACACTTTAAAGCTGTCTTTTCTATATTTCAAACAAACACTTTTAAGCTGTCTTTTCTATATTTCAAACAAACACTTTGTAGCTGTCTTTTCTATATTTCAAACAAACACTTTGTAGCTGTCTTTTCTATATTTCAAACAAACACTTTTAAGCTGTCTTTTCTATATTTCAAACAAACACTTTTAAGCTGTCTTTTCTATATTTCAAACAAACACTTTTAAGCTGTCTTTTCTATATTTCAAACAAACACTTTTAAGCTGTCTTTTCTATATTTCAAACAAACACTTTAAAGCTGTCTTTTCTATATTTCAAACAAACACTTTTAAGCTGTCTTTTCTATATTTAAAACAAACACTTTAAAGCTGTCTTTTCTATATTTCAAACAAACACTTTGTAGCTGTCTTTTCTATATTTAAAACAAACACTTTGTAGCTGTCTTTCTTGCATTTAAAACAGTAACACACTTTCTCTTTCCTACATCTAAAACAGTCAACCATTTCAACTCTCTTCCCCACATCTAAAACAGTCAACCATTTCAACTCTCTTCCCCACATCTAAAACACTTTCAGCCTCTTTTTCCTACATTTAAAACAAACACTTTGAAACTGTCTTTCCTACGGTTAGAACTATCAAACACTTTCCAATTCTCTTTCCTACGTTTAAAACAACCACATTTCCTGAAACAAAGCTGGTCCAGTTAATGGTGTGGGTTGTTACCTGTATTTCTGCCAAGACTGTTGGATTGCACTTCCACAACATTGTGATGCAGACAGTGAAGCTTTCCTCAAGCCCTTCTCTCTCTGTTCTCTGCCTATAAACACACACACACACACACACACACACACACACACACACACACACACCGCCCTGGCTGGCGGCCGGCACTGGTGCAGGGAAAGACAGGATGTGTCCTGACGCACAGGATGCAGTGAGGACAGACAGCGGACATCTGGGGCTCCAGTTGTCAACGCCTTGACTATGATCTGATGTTAATGGCTGTTGTTGTTGTTGTTCATCTTGGCTGGACCAGAATAGTGGTCACAATGAAATTGGATAAAATGTCAAGAGGACCTTGGTTTGCGTGTGGTCTTAAGTACAGGATTTTAAGGTTTATTTAAGAGGAGAGAGAGAGGGTATATATATATATATATATATATATATATATATATATATAGAAAGTAAGATAGAGAGAGAGAGAGAGAGAGAGAGAGAGAGAGAGAGAGAGAGAGAGAGAGAGAGAGAGAGAGAGAGAGAGAGAGAATGCATCAATGAATGAACGAATAATCTTTATTTTTCAAGGGTTACAGAGTAGGTATTCGCCTACTTTGTTTTAATTTGGCCCTTGCCCTGATTAGGGAATATCAAAACAACAACAACAAAAAACCAGGAACAACAAAAAACCACCACCACCAAAAAACCACCACCACCAAAAACACCACCACCAAAAAAACACCACAAAACACACCACCAAAAAAACCACCACCACAAAAAACCACCACCAACAAAAACCACCACCCACAAAAACCACCACCAACAAAAAACCACCACCAACAAAAAACCACCACCAACAAAAAACCACCACCAACAAAAAACCAACAACAAAAGAAGAAAGAAACAAACAACGAAATAAGAACAAACACCCCCCCCCAAAAAAAAAAAAACCCACAAAAAAAACACACCGAAAAAACAAAAACGAAAAACAAAACAAACAAAAAACCCAACAAAATTTTAAAAAGCAATACCAACCCCCCCCCACAAAAACCACCGCCACCAACAAAAGTTCAGTCTATGATTTAACAAAGAGGAGGTGCAGGTATACATTCAACAAACGGATAATCCTCAACTGGGTAGATTGATAATAATTATCTAAACAAAAGAGACATAATTATATGTATTCAACAAACACATAATCCCCAACTGGATAGATTGATAATAATTATCTCAACAAAAGAGACATATAGGTATTCAACAAACACATAATCCCCAACTGGATAGATTGATAATAATTATCTCAACAAAAGAGACATATAGGTATTCAACAAACACATAATCCCCAAATGACCCGAACATTAATGCCAAGACAGATACACTGATTATACTTAAGTAAATCAAATAGATTGCAGTAGAAAGGAGAGAGAGAGAGCGAGAGAGAGAGAGAGAGAGAGAGAGAGAGAGAGAGAGAGAGAGAGAGAGAGAGAGAGAGAGAGAGAGAGAGAGAGAGAGAGAGAGAGAGAGAGAGAGGAGAGAGAGAGAGAGAGAAGAAATTGAATTGAATTGAATTGAATTGAATTGAATAAATTTTATTTAAAGAGGGTAATGGCATAAGCAAACATGCTTTTTTCTTCTTCTTTTTTTTTTACAACCAGCCCTCTGGGCATAAAAGAACAAATAACCAACAACAAAAAAACTCTCAACCAAACAACGAACAATTTCTTTTTTAAAGAATAGGAGAAAAAAATCAAAGAATATATCAGGAATACAAATTTAAATACCAGACAGGAGAGAAGAGAGAGAGAGAGAGAGAGAGAGAGAGAGAGAAGAGAGAGAGAGAGAGAGGAGAGAGAGAGAGAGAGAGAGAGAGAGAGAGAGAGAGAGGAGAGAGAGAGAGAGAGAGAGAGAGAGAGAGAGAGAGAGAGAGAGAGAGAGAGAGCATACTTTTGCAAATATTAACATTTTTATAAAATAAAATAAAAATAAAATTTTAAAAAATAATTTAAAAAAGCATCAGATCATCTAGTCATGTAAATAATCATATTAATAATAACAAGAACCATGATGATGATGCTAATTAAGATAACACAAACTACGATGAGGATGGCAAAGAGACGCTAATGAGGATGATGGTGTTGAGGATGATGATGACGATGATGGTGATGATGATGATAATGATGATGATGATATGAACAACGACTTCGACATAATGCAAGATACATGCTGAGTGGCAATAATAGTGTTCAATACGTGTTTGGGTTAAATACATGTTTGGAGAAAGGAATGTCAGATCAGAGAGATTCATTAAGTAATTAAACAAGCTGGTTTTAAATCTCGAAAAATTAGATTCACATTTTAGCAGCTCTGGAATATTATTCCATAGCCATCCTCCAGAGTACATAAGGCTAGACTTATAAAGATTAATTGTTGTGAAAGGAACATTTATTTTGTGTGAATGTCGATAACTATAGTAAACATATTTCTAAGAGAATGTGGAGTCTTACCATGGAGTACTTTATACATGAGAATGCCTTTATTGTATATTAATTTGGCTAGGTAGTAGTAGGCACTCATCAGTCTCGGAAGACTATGGAGTTGCGCTCTAGTCTTTAGAGCGCAAAGCCTGGGCAAGTATGTATGGAGGGCAAGCTGTTACCCATGCAGCAGACCCCCCCTCTCCACGGCACTGGAATGATCCATTGGAAGGGCATTGACCGATACGAATGGTTCCAGTACCGTCGCAGGAGCCACCAGAACGTTGCCATAATTATACCTACAGCCCCCAGCCGCTCTGGGACTCCAACTCCCCGATTTTTCCTCAGGGATGGTGTCTAAACACGACACCTGTGTGCATGCTGGTTTGTTATAATTTTGTCATCCACTCCTACGGGCACACGAAGGCCTACTCTTCCGAAAGGTGGAACGGGGTTTTAACGTGTGCACAAGATGTTCTGCGTGCATTCGCACACGGGGCCTTGGTTTCGAGTCTCATCCGAATGACTTTGACATTCAGTTCGATTTTTTCGTCAAACTGGGAAGAAAGGGCGAGGCGAACCCAGAAACTCACGATTTACATATTGGCAGGCGAACATCTTAACCATCCTGCCACCGTCCTTCCTTGGCTAGGAGGGGAAGTATATTTGCTTGTTTATAGTTCAAAGACTGTTAGAGTAGATGACGTGTTAATGACAATTTTAATGGCTCTTTTGTGAATGCTAAGCAAATGTTTCAGTACATCTTTACTCGCTAGATACCAGAGTGTAGATGCATAATCAATGTGAGATTGTATAGATCTATATGCTTAAAAGAATATAGTTTCCTAGCATGTAAATTTAAAAAGTTCTTTTTTTTCTAAACTGATACAGTTTTGATGCTATCTTTCTAGACATTTTTTCTAAGTGTTTAGACCATGTGAGGTTATTATCTATTGTTACACCTAAAACTTTATGATTTGTTACTTCATCGACTTTCACATTAGAAATATATAGAGAGGGTAAACACTGGGTGAGGTTTTGACGCTTTTGTCTATTGGTAATCAACATAAATTTAGTTTTATTGGGATGAAGAGACATGTGGTTTAGGTGTGTCCACTGAATAAGGTTATTGATACTTTTTTTTGCATTGTAAGATAAACCTCATGCGCATCAGAGTTCGTTGTTTCAAGGGTTGTGTCATCAGCAAACATGTAGCATTGAGTACCTATGGATAAAGGAAGATCATTGATATAAGCAGAAAAAGTAGGGGACCCAAAACTGAACCCCGAGGCACACCATAAGTGTTTGGGATAAAATCAGAGATAGGTCCTTTTAAAGATACTTTCTGTTGTCTATCAGAAAGAAAAGAGGAGATCAACTCAAGAGTACTAAGAGATAATTTGTAAAGTGCTAATTTTTTAAGAAGAAGATTGTGATTTATAACATCAAAAGCTTTTGCAAAATCAAGAACAGAATTCCAGTAAATTCCTTTCTATTTATATCTAATAGCCAGCGATCAACCAGCTTTGTTAATGCTGGGTGGCAGGAATGATATTCTCTAAATCCAGACTGGTTGGGATGTATCAGATCATGTTGATTTAAGTGAGAAAGAAGACACTTATAAAAATGTTGCTCCAGAGGCTTAGAAAGAACAGATAAATTAAAACTGGTCTGTAGTTGGATGGATCGGTCTTGTTTCCACATTTATATATGGGTACAATTTTTGCTTGTTTAAAACCTTTAGGGAAATAGTTTTTATCAATGCAAAGATTATAAACATATGTAAGAGTTTCTGCTATGATTGGTGCAGAAAGCTTAAGAATTTTTCCATCAATTCCGTCAATGCCACGGGTACTTGTCTGTTTGAGCTGTCTTAAAGCAGTGTAAACTTCTTGAACGCGTAGGGGTTGTATTTTTGCAAAAAGGCAAATATTTTTGTCTTCACAGTACTTTTGCTGTTCAATTAAACTATTTTCTTTCGAGTAGTCATTTTGAATTACTTGTTTTGCTACAGTTGAAAAATGGTAGTTTAGTTTCGTTTTGCATACAGGTTGAACTGTTGACATTTTTATTTGTTAATTGATGCATGGCTTTCCAGATTAGTCTACCATTGTTCTTCTTGTTCAACACATTTAGAAAATATTTCTTTTTTTCTGTTCGAATCAGGGAAAATACTTTATTTCTCTGCCTTTTATAATTTTCACGGGAGCTATGTTTTAGTAAATAATCTGTATGGTATATGGCTTTCTGTATTTCATCTGTCAGCCATGGAGGTTT
>CM060350.1:6235319-6240838 GCA_030674155.1 Stramonita haemastoma
GGATATTGGTGTAAGCACTCCACCGGCACACAATGGCCTACTCTTACGAAAAGCGGAACAGGATTTAACGCGTGCACAGGATGTTCTGCGTCCCTCTGCACACGGGGCCTCGGTTTATACAGTCTCATCCAAAAGACTTTTGGGGAGAGGAGAGTAAGCACTGAACTTAACTCCAGGGGAAAGTCCCCTCAATGGAAGTCAAATAGAGAGAGAGAGAGAGAGAGAGAGAGAGAGAGGAGAGAGAGAGAGAGAGAGAGAGAGAGAGAGAGAGAGAGAGAGAGAGAGAGAGAGAGAGAGAGAGAGAGGATAGTGTGTGTGCGCGTGTGCGTGTGCGTGCGCGTGCGCGTGCGCGTGTGTGCGTGCGTGTGCGTGCGTGTGTCTGTCCGTGGTGTGACTAACTCGTTTTCAATTATTTTGTCCGGAAGAGTGTGGCAATCATAGCAATCTCACAAAACAAAACAAGAGGCAAAATATCACAAACAAGACATTTATTTATTCGACTTTCATTCAAGTTCCACAACTTAGCTAACATGCCGTACACCCTTCCTAACATCCCTAACCCCCTGCCAAAATATATGAACAAGCAAGATAAATACGCTCTCTCACACTCCCACACATTCCCACAGTATCTTCACAATGGGGGGGGGGGGGGGGGGGGGGGTGTCACTCAACTCGGGGGACTGGGCAGCGCCGATGATGAGGCGAAGAACGTCCAACTCCAGAAAAGGGCTTCCAAGCGGCCTCTGCAGTCTCCAGGAGGGAGGCCAGTGCTCCTCACGTCTTCCTCCTCCAGTTCAGATGGCCCTGGGAACGCCCAACAAACAGTCGGGGCTGAGGTCTGCCCAACATAATGCTGTGACCAGGGAATTAGCATCTTGCCACAATACGCGTGTCAACCCCTCCCTTCATCCCGCACTTTCCCCTACTTTAACAATTTATATAATTTCCACCCATAACAAACTCCTCCTATGAGGTTACAATTGTCACTTTACAGTCGTTCAAATAGGCTGTCACACAGAAAAACAAATAAAACAACCTCCAACTGCCCTTTCAAATTCGAAAAATGTTTCTACAGTCAGGGGGACAAGACATTATTGGGTATAGTGCTTCCCCTCCCCTTTATTTTCAAACCACCACGAAATTGTGCGTTGAAAATGAGAAGTCTCGGAAACCAAAAGGAATCTGAATGTTCGGTAATACCTACCCTCTCTCTTCCCCCACCAAGGCAGAGTTGGAGAGGAGAGACTGTTGGAACAAAACAAAGTGGTGAAGTCGTGGGTTCGAAACCCAGGTGCCACACCCACCCACTCCAGTCATCGGAATGAGTAAATAATTGTAAACAAATCATTTGCCTATCCATCCATTTTTTTTTCAAATCAAAATCATCGTTGATTCTTATTTTCGTTTCTGAAAAGAGTGCCTTATTATATCATTACCTTATTATTGTATCTGTCTTATTTCTTGCTTGTTTGATACTAGGGGGGGGGGGGGGGGGGGCGGGATAGCCTAGTGGTCAGAACATCGCGCTCGCAATTTAACGACCCGGGTTCGATTCCGGTCGAGGAGTTTTTTTTTTCCTGGAGTTAACATCAGTGCTGACTCCGCTCTCCCCCAAAGTCCTTCGGATGAGACTATAAACCGAGGCCCCGTGTGTGAACGCACGCAGAACATCTTTCGCACACGTTAAATTCTGTTCCGCTTTTCGTAAGAGTAGGCCATCGTGTGCCGGTGGGAACAGATGACATTTACAAAACTGCATACACACGGGGACTGGATGTAAAAAAGCACAAGAGTGCTTATCCCATTATCCTCGATATAAAAGAATAAAATAAATAAAAAGTACTTGGTATGGTTTCTTGCTCATGGTATGTCGATCTTTATTATTGTTGTTTAGTTAGAGGTTATCTTTTTTATCTTGATGTTATCCCTGAAAAGGGCGGAGACTGGATGTAAAAGAGCACACGAGTGCCTATCTATTATCCTCGAATAAAAGACTTTGCTTTGCCTTGCCTTGCCTTGCCTATCTATATCTATTCCTTATTCTGGCGACTGTGGGGGCACCCATGAAGACTTGAAAACCAGATCCCTACATTCCTCTCTCTGTTCTGCCTTTCTCAAAGTTTTGTTGAGTTCTAGGCCTGTCCATTCGCTGACGTTGTCCTCCCATCTTCTTTGGTCTGCCTCTTTTTCTTCCTTCTTGGACAGTGCTTTGCAGTCTTGTTTTTGCTAATCCTTTTGATCTTGTGACATGTCTGTACCATTTTAAGTTTAGCTTCTTTACGATTGATAGATTTTCGTAGGGACCAATGGTTGCTGGATTCTGTTATGCACACTTATTGCTTATGTTTTTGCTTTAGGAGATGCCAAGGAGTCTCCGGAAGCATCTCATCTCTACTGCCTGTACTCTTCTCTCCAAATCTGCAGTCAGGGTCCATGAATCACAGGCATACAGGAATGTGGATATGACAAGGGAGCGCATTAGTCTGATCTTGGAGTTGAGTGAGGTATTTTTATCTTTCCAGATGGTGTTCAGTTTTGACAGTGCTGTTATTGTCTGTGCAATACTGCACACTACCTCTGGCTTGGACCCCTTGTCCAATACAACGGCTCCCAAGTCCTTGAAGCTTTGAACCATTTTCAGCTTCTGGTCATTGACCCTATCAGTGTTGATGCCCTTGGTGTTATTGATCATCAGTTTGGTCCTCTCTGCACCGATGTCCATGCCGTATGTTTTAGAGGCCTTCTTCATGTTAAGCTGGTAAGCTCCTGTGTGAACGCACGCAGAACATCTTTCGCACACGTTAAATTCTGTTCCGCTTTTCGTAAGAGTAGGCCATCAAGCTGATCCTGCTAGTCCGTCAATGTCATCTGCGAAGCGGAGGTTTGTGATTGTTCTGCCACCAATGCTGACTGATCCTTTATGGTGTTTCAGTGCATCAGCCATGATTCTCTCAAGGAAGGTGTTGAAAAGAGTGGGTGAGAGTAGACAGCCCTGCCTTACTCCAACTGCTGTTCTAAACCACTCTCCAATGTTGCTGTTGTAGTACACTGCACTGGTGGCCTTGTTTTATAGCTCTTTAATGACTGGTCAGGTTTACATTGATGCTGTACAAATTCATGGTTGCCCACAAAGCTGCATGCCACACCCTGTCAAATGTTTTCATAAAATCAATAAATACGTGGTAGAGGTCTTGTTGGTGTTGAAGGTACTGCTCATAGTATTCTGAGGTTGAATATTTGTTCAGTTGTGCTACGCCCTGCTCTGAAACCTGCTTGTTCCTCAGCAATGATGGTCTGTCTGTGGCTTCAGTCTGGTCAATATAATCTTCAATCTTGCTTGGGTGGCATACGAGGCTGATTGTGCGGTAATTCTGGCACTGCTGAAGATGTCCTTTCTTGGGGAGGGTGATGATGAGTGACTGTGTCCATGGTGTTGGCCATTTTCCTGTCTGCCAGATCTTGTTGCAGATTTTTAGCAGAGCGTTGATCATGGCTTCCCCTCCAGCTTGAACCAACTCTTCTGGAATGTTGTCAGCCCCTGCTGACTTCCCCTTTTTCAACGATCTGACTGCTGTTTCCACTTCTCGGAGGATAGGGTGACTGTCTGTACTTCTACTTGTGGGGACACTGAGGACTTCTGGATCTCCTGTGATGTCATAGTTATACAGGTCGGAGCAGTATTCTGTCCACCTGTTCAGAATATCCTGGTCATCAGTGAGGCATTTCCCATTTTTGTTTTGGATTGTTGAGCTTCTTTCCTGATTTGTGCCAGTCAGGTCTTTCACCAGTGGTATGCTTTCTTGCTAGTATTTTTCTTGATGTTTTCTTCAATGTCCTGGCACTGTTCGCCAATCCATTTCTCCTTTGCCTCTGTCATGGACTTCCTGATTCTTTTGTTGAGTGCCCTATATTGTTCTGCTCTTTTTGTGGTTTCATTTTTCTTTTTCTTCAACTCTCTACGTCTGTCATATAGTCGTAGGATATTAGGTGTGACCCAAGGTTTTCCGACTGGTCGATGTTTGCCAAGAAGTTCACTTGCCGTTTCAGTCACTGCTGTGTTGAAACCATCCATCAAGGTATCTATGTCCGTATCATCTGAGTCTATCAGAGTGAGTGCTGCAAACTTCCCACTTATCCTTGCCTGAAAAATGTCTGCTACCTCTGGATCCTTCAGCTTCGATGTCAGTCTTGATCCTGATGTTGTTCTGCTTGTGAATTTTTTGGTGACTGAGTCGGAATGTCATCATTACAAGATCATGGTCACTCCCTATGTCCGCTCCTGGAAAGCTTCGTGTTCGTGCAGTGTTTAATAATAATAATAAATAATATCATCATCATCATCATCATCATCATCATCATCATCATCATCATCATCATCATCATCATCATCATCATCATCATCATATATGGGATTTATATAGTGCTGAATCCGAGTACACAAATCAAAGCGTTTTCATTCAAATTAGTTTACCTAGACCTAGATAGTCTCTTCACCATGAATTCTATTTGGATGTGGTGTTCATTTGGACTATGCCATGTCCATCTTCTGGATTTTTTATGTGGCCCAAGTGTATTCACTAGCTGGAGATGATTGTTACTAGCAAACTCCATGAGTCTTAAGCTTCTTATTTTTCTTCGTTGCAGTGTGGTCCACAAATACCCTCCTAGTCTTTGTAGGCATCTACACCTATCTTAGCATTCCCGTCACCTTGTACAACAAGGATGTCTTTCTTGAGAATTTGATTTAAAACTCCTTGTAGTTGGTCATAGAATTCTTTCATTTCTTCATCCTGCTGTCTGATGTAAGCCTGTACTACTGTGATGTTGAAGGGGTTGCTCTCAAGCAGATGGTGATAAGTCTGCTGGACACTAGCTGACAGCTTATGACGGTGTTCACGATGTCCTTGTGAATGAGGAACCCCACACCCTGTTCATGCTTATCCTGTTTCCTACTACTAAAGTATATTCTGTGGCCTTCCTGGGTCGTTGTTTCTCTCATGTTTTTCCACCTTACTTCACAGAGCCCAAGGATGTGCCATTGATATCTGGCCATCTCATGTGTTAGTTCTTCCACTTTGCCTGTGGCTCTTAGTGTTCGTACATTCCAAGTGCCAATGATGATGTAGTGTCTGGCACGGATCTTGCCGTGTTGTACAACAGTAGCATACTTTTTACCTCTGTTCTGATGTGCAGCAGAAGGCACGGTCCTTGGTAACCCGGGCGACGACCGATCCGGTATGGAGATTTCGTTTGCAGTCCTCACAGATGTGTCTTGGGTAAATCGAACCTGGAGGAGCCCAAGTCGGATTTTTTGGTTGGGTTTACTCCCCACGTGTGGCAGGTAGTACTGGGTTACATGGTTACCAGTAGCAGAGGAAGCCTCTGACCTGACTCTTAAAGAATGAATAAAATAAATAAATAAATAAATAGATAGATAAATAGATAAATAGATAAATAGATAAATAATAAATAAATAAATAAATAAATAAATAAAATAAATAAATAAATAAATAAATAAA
>CM060350.1:6240938-6258438 GCA_030674155.1 Stramonita haemastoma
CTCTCTCCCCCTCCCCTCCCCCCCTCTCTCTCTCTTTTCCCCTCTCCCTCTCCTCTCTCCTCTCCTCTCTCTCTTTTTCTCCTCTCTCTCTCTCTCTTATTTATAATATCAGTGCTGACTCCACTCTCCCCAAAAGTCCTTCGGATGAGACGTTAAACCGAGGCCCCGTGTGCGAACGCACGCAGAACATCTTGCGCACACGTTAAATCCTGTTCCGCTTTTCGTAAGAGTAGGCCATCGTGTGCCGGTGGGAACAGATGACAATATTTACAAAAACTGCATACACACGGGGACCGGATGAAAAAAAGCACATGTTGCTTATTCTGTTATCCTCGATATAAAAGAATAAATAAATAAATAAATAAAATTATATAATTTATCAATTTATAAAAATGTTATGCTAATTCTTTTAAACATCTGGGATGTTTTATGTATGTTTTCTATTGGTAGTATGTTTCCCCCCCACCCCCCCAATAGAGATATTAGTTAATATTTTTCCCTTTTATCCAAATGTATGATTTATATGACATGTATAACTTTTGACAGATGGTGGTGGATTGATGTTTTCAGTTGTTTATTTCATTATGTTCTCTTGTTTGCTCTTTATCTATGAGCGCTTTTCTTTTTCTTCAATAATCAAAATAATTTTATTGTGACTTCTGATTTTCGTCTTCTGAACGAGTGCATTTCTTGTATGTTGTTTGGTACTGTTTCATTGTTTAGTATCTTTTTATCTTGATGTTATCACTGAAAAGGGCGGGGACTGGATGTAAAAAAGCACACGTGTGCTTATCTATTATCCTCGAATAAAGAATTTGCCTTGCCTTGCTTTGCCTTGTTTTCTTCTCTCTCTCTCTCTCTCTCTCTCTCTCTCTCTCTCTCTCTCTCTCTCTCTCTCTCTCTCTCTCTCTCTCTCTCTCTCTCTCTCTCTCCTCTCTCTCTCTCTCTCTCTCTCTCTCTCTCTCTCCTCTCATCTCTCTATCTCGTTTTTTAACAAATGATTTTAACAGCTATAAAATCTACTCTTTAAAGTAAAGAACTCTCTCTCTCTCTCTCTCTCTCTCTCTCTCTCTCTCCCCTCTCTCTCTCTCTCTCTCTCTCTCTCTCTCTCTCTCTCTCTCTCTCTCTCTCTCTCTCTCTCTCTCTCTCTCTCTCCTCTCTCTGTGTCTCTGATTGATTTACTCAACTACTCAATAGCTTCTTATTAAATGTTATAAAGAGTCTGGTATATCAAACAATGAATTGTGGTTAAGCACGGTACTGAAGGTCAGAGAGAGATCAATTTACCAGATATTCTCTAGTATTCATACCTTCTCCTTTATTCATAAATAGCATTCTTGACAGTTTCGATTAATTTCTATGTCGAGAGTTAAAAATGTTTTTGACTTTTTGTGAATTTGTGTCCAAAATTTTGTGTAATTTACGAGTAAACAAGTGTTTTAAAACAGTAGTTACAACAGTCATCAGTGTATGTAGTGCCGGCTTTCCACGCGTCCATGCCTCTGACAGGCCAGCTGCCAGCGTGGTCGCCACGCTGAAACAGTGCAGACGGCTATCTCAGCGTAGCTTACACAGTCTCTGGAATAAGTATGTGAAAGGAACAAAAGAATAACGAATGGCAACACGCGTTCAGAAAGGATGAGACTTTAAACCGAGGCCCCGTGTGTGAACGCATGCAGAACATCTTGTGCACACGTTAAATCCTGTTCCGCTTTTCGTAAGAGGAGGCCATCGTGTTCCGGTGGGAACAGATGACATTTACAAAACTGCATACACACTGGGACTGGATGTAAAAAAGCACAAGAGTGCTTATTCCATTATCCTCGATATAAAAGAATAAATCAAATCAAAGGAACACGAGAATGAAGAATGGCGCTACATGTGTTCAGAAAGGAACACGAGAATGAAGAATGGCGCTACATGTGTTCAGAAAGGAACACGAGAATGAAGAATGGCGCTACATATGTTCAGAAAGGAACATGAGAATAAAGAATGGCGCTACATGTGTTCAGAAAGGAACGCAAGAATGAAGAATGGCACTACATGTGTTAAGAAAGGAACACAAGAATAGAGAATGGCGCTACACGAGTGCAGAATCCCCTCCGATGGGAATCGAACCCGAGTCGTCAAGTTTTCCAGCGCAATGTTCTGACCACTGACCAATAGGCTATCCCGTCGCTCTGGTGCTACATGTGTTCAGAAAGGAGCACAAGAATAAAGAATGGCGCTACATGTGTTCAGAAAGGAACATAAGAATAGAGAATGGCGCTACATGTGTTCAGAAAGGAACGCGAGGATGAAGAGTGGCGCTACATGTGTTCAGAAAGGAACGCGAGGATGAAGAGTGGCGCTACATGTGTTCAGAAAGGAACGCGAGGATGAAGAGTGGCGCTACATGTGTTCAGAAAGGAACGCGAGGATGAAGAGTGGCGCTACATGTGTTCAGAAAGGAACGCGAGGATGAAGAGTGGCGCTACATGTGTTCAGAAAGGAACGCGAGGATGAAGAGTGGCGCTACATGTGTTCAGACAGGAACGCGAGGATGAAGAGTGGCGCTACATGTGTTCAGAAAGGAACGCGAGGATGAAGAGTGGCGCCATGTGTGGCCAAGTGCTCCAGCTCAGCAGGACTTCAGATTTCAGTCACTGGTCATCACTAGTGTGTTCCAAGATGTCTATCCTTTTTTCGTGGGAGGAGGGGGGGGGGGGGAATCTTCAATCCCTGGAGTGGGAAATGAACAAGCTTTTCTAAAAAAAAAAAAAAAAAAAGAAAGATAAATAAACAGGGCATGATTGTTTCTATCAAGACTTGCATGCAGAACTTAGAAAAAAAGTGACAGATTCAAAGTATCAGTCATGTATTTACATCCCTGTTACAGCCTGAGAAACAGAATTATCTCACTGCTATCAGGGTAGGCAAATTCAGGTATGTTCTGGTTACAGTTTGACTTGTAAATGGTAAATCGAAAATGAATAACCTACATAATGATAAATTTACAAAGTGCTCTTCTTGTGACAAAATCAAAACTGAAATTCATTTTCTTTTCAAGTGTACAAAATATACAAACTGTTGACGTAATTTACAGCTGCAAATGAACAATCACTGCAAAATGTGTTAAAGAGTTAAAAGGACTGCCAATTAAGACATTTGTGTATTTTTTATATTTTATATTCTTTTATATCCAGGATAACAGAATAAGCAATCATGTGCTTTTTTTCATCCGGTCCCCGTGTGTATGCAGTTTTTGTAAATCTTGTCATCTGTTCCCACTGGCACACGATGGCCTACTCTTACGAAAAGCGGAACAGGATTTAACGTGTGCGCAAGATGTTCTGCGTGCCTTCGCACACGGGGCCTGGTTTAGTCTCATCCGAAGGACTTTTGGGGAGAGTGGAGTCGACACTGATGTATGTACATAATACGTCTTGCTTCGAAAGCCCAAGAATTTAGTCTAAAGATTAGCATACCAGCATTAAAGTGGTTTATATTTATTTGAAAACTCACATTGGATGATGGCTAGTTTAACTATACCTGCTGTACTGTTTTGTTTGAAGCTTCTTTGATTAAACTGTATACCCTCTTGTATACAGGATGGTGGCCTTGCAGTTAGGATCCTGAGTCCCGAGTCTCTCTCTCTCTCTCTCTCTCTCTCTCTCTCTCCCAAGCGAATTTTTTGCATGCACATTTGTTGCACGTATGCCTGTGACATATCACGAGCCAGTGGGCATAAAGGACAGAAGGCAGAGTGACCTGGAAACCTTGCCACGGACTTCATCGTTTGTGCTGTGCTGTTAATGCATGTGTGTCTGGTGTATCTCCACCCTCGCCAGTCCCGTTCCTTTACAATGGGAGAAAACTTTACGCAATGAATTTTGTAAATTGTGAATCGTGGACTGTAACAAAAAATAGCATGAGCCAGAGGCCCAACCGGACTGAGCACTTTGTTGCAATCATGTACCCGAGTCTGGATTTCTATCTTTGTACCATGACGTGAAATCCATGCCATGAAGATCATTTGGGCTGCAATCGTATTTTGTTTCTTGTCGTTTTTGTTCAATATGATTATTTGTATTGTGCCCAGTCCCCTTCCCACTGTCCCCTTGTGAATGGGCTGAAAAGCTTAAATCACAATAAACGATTGTCATTGTCATTGTCATTGTCATTCTCTCTCTCTCTCTCTCTCTCTCTCTCTCTCTCTCTCTCTCTCTCCTCTCTCTCTCTCTCTCTCTCTCTCTCTCTCTCTCTCTCTCTCTCTCTCTCTCTCTCTTCACTCTTTCACACACACACACACACACACACACACACACACACACACACACACACACACACACACACACACACACACACATCAAAACACACACACACTCACTCACTCACTCACAAACACATAGAGAAGACTGTCTACATTTCAAGAAGACTTTATTTCAAGAAATCCCTGTTTAACAATGTGCAGTAGGTTTGGCAGGTGCATGGAAGGAAGCCTGCCCACAGAGACACTGCACAGCCCAGTCATTCCACAAAACAGTCATAAACAGTACCTGTTGGCTGCCAATGAAAAGACAATTACACAAAGTCCTGATAGGAAAACTATACATCCCTACACAAACATTCTGTACAGTTAAAACAATAAAAATAATAAGGGTAAGAATAATGATAATAATTATCATCTTCATCATCATCGTCATCATCAAAATCAACATCATCATCATCATCGTCGTCGTGATTATGGATGATGACGATTAAATGATAATAATAATACTGATAATAATGATGATGTTAACAACTACAACAATAATAATAACAACAGCAACAATGATGATAATGATGATGAAGGGGATAATGATGATGATGATGATAACAATGTAAATCAATTCTCTCTGTCTCTGTCTGTCTGTGTCTGTCTGTCTGTCTGTCTGTCTCTCTCTCTCTCTCTAAACAATTCATCATTGATATAATATGTACCAAAGCGTTTTCTTTTTAATATTTCCATCACACAAAATCACACGCATACACTAAATTCAACATAAACATAACCAGCTATTTTAAATAGATAATGCAAATAGAAGCAAAATAATACTGTACAAAATGACATCAGCATTTACGAACTTCATTTCCATGTACACTGTCAAGAATTATGTAATAATGACATTTTGTGATCATGTACAGACTACACAGTGCAGTAAAAGTGCCTGAACAGATCAAAGGCACACTGTCTAATTCTGTAGTGCTCAATGCTTCCTTTACTTCATGTACAGACTACACAGTGCAGTAAAAGTGCCTGAACAGATCAAAGGCACACTGTCTAATTCTGTAGTGCTCAATGCTGAACAGATCAAAGGCACACTGTATAATTCTGTAGTGCTCAATGCTTCAGGAACAGATCAAAGGCACACTGTCTAATTCTGTAGTGCTCAATGCTTCCTTTACTTCTCTTGCTGTTGCTTCTACCTGCCTTGCTTATACACATGCCCCAGTTATGCTACACTTATGCTGCTTATTCCAATCCTATTACTACACACACACACACACACACACACAAATTTTTAGTGGACAAACGTTAAATAGAAGACGTTAAATAGACTCCTTCTCATGGAAAGAGTTTGTGTTTCAGAGGGCAGAAACTTGGGGTCAGCCCTGAGACACACAGTAGAACGATACCTACAGAAAAAAAAGTATTTTGTAACAGAACCGCCACGGTCAAAGGGGCACAAATCGTGAAAAGCCAAGCACGTAAGCTGCCTCCCTTGAACCTGTTTACGCCAACTCAGCCTAGCCTGTGTTAGACTACGGCCATAGTAAACCTGGCTTTTTGACACGCACACACGCACACACGCTGTTTGGCCTTTCCAAAGAGCAGGTCATTGTGTGCCAGTGGGAACAGATAACATTTACAAAACTGCATGCACACTTGGATCAGAAGAAAAAGCTATAGGTGCCTTTTTCATTATCATTAAAAAAAATTTTTTTAAATATCACACACACACTCTCTCTCTGTCTCTCTATCTATCTGTCTGTCTATCTGTCTGTCTGTCTATCTGTCTGTCTGTCTGTCTGTCTGTCTCTGTCTCTGCCCCCCCCCCCCCCCCCTCTCTCTCTCTCTCTGGTAGCTTCCCTTGCCTGGCAGCAAGCAAGAGCAACACTGAGCTGGTGACCAACTATCTGCCTTTATTCATCCCAGCTTGTTCCCAATGCCAGTGGAGGGCCCTCCACCCACTGCACAGAGCATGCTGAACACTGTGCGGAGGGAAAGGACCCTGTCCTCCTTTACCATTGATGGCAGGGCAGTCACTGTCCTAGTTCTGAAATCTACACCAACAACTTATTTTTGTTTTATTTTTTTATATCGAGGATAATGGAATAAGCACTCATGTGCTTTTTTACATCCAGTCCCCATGTGTATGCAGTTTTGTGAATCTTGTCATTTGTTCCTACCGGCACACATGGCCTACTCTTACGAAAAGCGGAACAGGATTTAATGTGTGCAAGATGTTCTGCGTGCGTTGCACACGGCCTCGCTTTACAGTCTCATGGAAGGAGTTTGTGTTTCAGAGGGCAGAAACCTGGGGTCAGCCCTGAGACACACAGTAGAACGATACCTACAGAAAAAAATGTATTTCGGAACAGAACCGCCACGGTCAAAGGGGCACAAATCGTGAAAAGCAAGCACGTAAGTTGTCTCCCTTGAACCTGTTTATGCCAACTCCGCCTAGCCTGTGTTAGATACGGCCATAGTAAACCTGGCTTTTTGACACCGTCAATTTTGCCAGCCCGGTGAGAAATCCTGCCCGGCTGAATTACTCTGTGGCGTCACTGATGACGGCTGTGCCTGGCCATAGTAGAGCCGGCCTGGTCCGGTATTTTAACCCGTCGTTTTGACTTTCGAGCAAAACGTCGGTTTGCCGGGTTGACGAAAAGGAAAATAATCACGAAAAAATTATTCCTGGTACATAGTAATTGCTTCAAAATTTCTGACTACACAAAGTAGTGAATTGACTCTTCCGATTTTATTCCAGTGTTTTTAATAAAAGTTTTATGGGCGGGGGATTTTACGTAAAAACACTTGTTATGTCGAGCTATTTTCTGTCTATTTCGCGTGGGGCGTGGGGCGGAGTCTCAGTTGCCGCGGCAGCCTCGTTTTCGCGTCACTCGCCGTCTCAGGGTGACCACATTGTCAGAAAGAGACGGCAGTCAAACTCCAGAAAGCCTGGTTGACTGTGGCCGCTTTGACGGATCCGTTCTACCAATAAAGAGACGGTCAGTCAAAACTCGGGCCAAACTACAAAAGACCAGTCTGTCTGTAGAGATGTGTCAGTTATTCCAGTGATGACGGACCGATAACAGTGTGAAGTTGTTTCATAACAGATCAGTGATTTGATAATGAGTTGTATCTCAAATATACTATTCACATTTTGTAATTACTGCAAACCCAGGTTGTGGATTTCCATGCCATGATATTTATTTGCGATGTCATTAACGGTATTCTTTTTCAATTTCTGTGTTTTGTGCCCGCTCCCCGTCCCTCTGTCCCCTTGTGAATGGGGGTAAAGCTGATCACAGTAAACTTTATCATTGTCAGTGTCTCTCTCCCTGTCACACACACACACACACACACACACACACACACACACACACACACACACACACACACACACACACACACACACACACACACACACACACACACACACCTCTCTTTTCTCTCTCTCTCTCTCTCTTTCTCTCTCTCTCCTCTCTCTCTCACACACACACACACACACACACACACACACACACACACACACACACACACACACACATCTAAGAAACTGAAAAACACAACACTAACAAAGCAAACCTACTCAACTCAGCTTAATTCTTTAAAAAAAAACCCCACATAACCGGATATTAAGAACCAGATCAACTAGACACAACACAACATATCACATGAAAGCAAACACCAACCAACTAATAAGGACGCACCCCCCCCCCCCTACACACAGAGAAAACCCACAAAAAGGAATAAAGTCAAGAAAATCTAAAAACACATTTGAAAACAATTAAATCCCTGAACACATTTTTTCAGAACAAAAATACAAGATTGTTGCACCGCCTCCCCCCCAAAAAAAAACAACAAAACAAAACAACAACAACCCAAAAACAAACAAAACAACAACAACCAACAAACAACAACAAAACAAAAAACCTCCCTCATTTCACGTTACCAAAAAACCCCCAAACAAATCCAAACCAACCACAACAACAACAAAAAATACAAATCACACCCCACCCCACCACCCACCCTTAACCCACTCCCAAATACAGTGGTGTTGTTACTGGTGGTGGGTGGTGGTGGTGGTGGTGGTGGTGTTTGTGGGTGTTGTGTTTACTGTCGGTTGAGGTTGGTGGTGTAGGGGTGGTGATTGTTCTTAATCGCAGTGGGTTGATTAGGGGCTGGGTCTGGGAGGGGGGGGGGGGGGGGGGGTGCTGATAAGGTAGCTAGCAGTAAGATCGTCTGTGGGATTTTCTCCTCCTCCTCCTCCTCCTCCTCCCTCCTCTTCTTCTTCTTCTTCTTCTTCTTCTTCTTCTTCTTCTTCTTCTTCTTCTTCTTCTTCTTCTTCTTCTTCGTCTCGTCGTCGTCGTCGTCGTCGTCGTCGTCGAATGCTCAGACAGCAACTATTGCTGTGTGTTACGCGAGCGGAAATGTGTCCCGCTGCCGTTAAGCGCCTGACAAGTCAGGCCCAGCGCACACGACTTTGGCATAAGAGAGAATTGTCTTTGAAGTCGTTCTGAAAAAAACCAGAAGAATGGACCGAGAAGGTAGAAAATAGATTTAAAAAAAAGAGGTGTCGAGAAGAAAAGGAACAAGGCAGAAACAAAGAGAGTGATAGAAAAGAGGAAGTTTCTAGCACATAAACTCCAGAAGGTGGGAAGCTATTTATACTGACACACCCCGGGTTGCCCGCGGGGAATTGCAGATGTCTTACGTGTAGGTTTATCCTCTACAAAGTCACACCCCCCACCACCACCAACCCCCCCCCCCCCCAACAAAAAACAAAAACAACCAAGTGGGTGGATTAGTGGTCAAGATATACCACCTGTCGAGAAAGCCAGAACATCGGGGTTCAAAGTGTGGTGGATGGTTAGGTCCCCTGATGTCCCCTGTGTGAGCACACTCCTTCCCCCATCCTCCATCCACTAGTGGCGGTGATCAGGGCGCTCGTCTTTCAGGTGAGATGATAAACCGATAGTTATCCCCTGTGTAATACGTTAGCACAGGTGAAAGAACTCACAGCAACAAGAGAGTTGTCCCTGTCCCTCTGATAAGGAAACAAATATATGTGCAGAAAAGAAAAAAAAGCAACTCTAAAATAACGAGTGGCCTTGCTCTTCAAGCGACGCACTCTCCCGAAAAAAATATGTAGAAAAACTACAACTCTGGTAAGGAAATAAAATGCACACACAGGGGAAAAAATCAATATAACGGGTGGCGCTGCTCTTGTGGCGACGCGCTCTCCCAGGAAAGGGAGGTAGAGCATCCCAAATTTCACGTCAGAGAGCTCTGCTGTGACTTAGAGTAATTGAATGGAAAGTGACATACAATACTACAATGACGATATATACAACCAATCCACGTCATACACCAATCACGTCATACACCCAATCCACGTCATACACCCAATCCCGTCATACACCCAATCCACGTCATACACCCAATCCACGTCATACACCCAATCCACGTCATACACCCAATCCACGTCATACACCCAATCCACGTCATACACCCAATCCACGTCATACACCCAATCCACGTCATACACCCAATCCACGTCATACACCCAATCCACGTCTACACCCAATCACGTCACACCAAACTGTTCATGGGTTGCAGCACAGCCGGGGCCGGTGTCGGAAGAGGTGTCTGCAGTGGTGGCGGAACACGGCGCTGCAGAAGCTGTAGACAAAGGGGTTGACGATGCAGTTGATGAAGTAAGACTTCAGCCCCAGCGTGTACAGGTTCAGCCGCCACCCGTGCAGCCCCGTCTGCAACATAGACACACAGGTTTGTGATGTACACACAGGACATTGTCAACAACACAGAATCCCATATAAGGCTATTTGCAGATGATACTAGCATGTCTTTAGCATTACATGATTCAAACATTCGCGCCGAAATAAAAAGGAGGAAAAAGAGGCAGACCAAGGAAGAGATGACAGAAGAGAGAGAGAGAGAGAGAGAGAGAGAGAGAGAGAGAGAGAGAGAGAGAGAGAGAGAGAGAGAGAGAGAGAGAGAGAGAGAGAGAGAGAGCCAGAGAAGCACACAATAGATAAAATGAATGGACAATCAATCTATCGCTCGCTCGATCTGTCACATATAGATATATCTCCATCATGTATATGTGGATCTATCTATCTATCTATCTATCTATCTATCTATCTATCTATCTATCTATCTATATATCTATATATATACGTACGTACACATACACACGCGCACGCACACACACACACACACTCACGCACGCGCGCACACATGCACACAAACACACACGCACGCGCGCACGCACGCACGCACGCACACATAGACAGACAACAGAAATACATACAGAAAGACAGACAGACAGACAGACAGACAGATAGATAGATAGATAGATAGATAGATAGATAGATAGATAGATAGATAGATAGATAGATAGATAGATAGAGAGAGAGAGAGATAGAGATAGAGAGATAGATAGAGAGATAGATAGAGAGATAGGTAGGTAGGTACGTGCGTGCGTGCGTGCGTGCGATAGATGGATAGATAGATAGATAGGTACGTGCGTGCGTGCTTGCGTATATATATATATATATATATATATATATATATATATATATATATATATTATATATATATATATATATACATACATACATACATACATACATACATACATACATACATACATACATACATACATACATACATACATACATACATACATACATGCACACGCAGACACACACACACGCACACACCACACACACACACACACACACACACACACACACACACACACACACACACACACGCACACACGCACACACGCACGCACACAGAGAGAGACAGAGAGAGAAACAGAGAGAGACAGAGATACACACACACACACACACACACACACACACACACACACACACACACACACACACACACACACACACACACACACACACACACACACACACACACCTCAATATGTCGGTTAGTGGCTCGGACACAGACAATGGTCAGGTAAGGTAGGAAGCTGATGATGAAAATGGCCGTCAACACAAACATCATCCACGTCGTTCGTGATGGAATTTTCTTCCCCAACTGCTGACGAGGCCGTGATGACGTAGCCCTGACTGGTTCTCTGGTGATGTCGTCATCTTTCTTGTTTCGTGTTGTTTTGTCAGCATCTACTTTCTTCAGTGGCTGTTTGACGTCAGAGTTGTTCTTGACGTCATTGAGAGGTTCGGAGGATGACGCAGTGACGAGGGGTGTGGCGGTGTCCCCTACCTCAGCGGAGCGAGGCCTGGCCAGGGGTGGGGAGGTGTGGGGGGAGAGGGGGCTGCAGGGGAGGGGGTCTGCCGACACGGCGTGCTTCACCGCCCCCTCCCCCTCCTCCTCTCCAGTCCTCAGGCTGGGGGACTTCAGCCTCCTGGCTGACCCCTCCCCTGCAGAGGAGGACATGCCCAGGTCCTGGCTGCAGGGAGGGTGTGGCCCTGCTTTCAGGTCCAGCAGGCTTTCAGGGTCAGTCTGCGAGGCAAAGCCGTCATCCACCTTGGAGTCCTCGGCCATCTCTGAAGTCTTCCTGGAGGAGGTGTTCCTGGGCCTGTACACCCCCCTGCCCATCTCGTAGCTGCCCTCGAAGTGGGAGGAGCTTTGCTGGCTCTCCGTGTCCTGCTGCAGGTGACTCCGCTTGGCCGCCAGGAAGGTGACAGGGCCGCCATCCTCCCCTCTGGCCTTGGCCTTCCGCTTGTGCTGGAAAATCTTGCGCGCGATGTGCATGTAGGAGACGCTCATGATGACGACGAAAGTGATGAAGATGAGGAGGAGGATGGCGTTGTAGACGAGGGGAAGCTGGTGTCTATGTAGTCGTCATCCACAGAACAGGCGGACCCCACCACCCCCTCCACCTCGGTCTGGATGGTGTGGTGGCCGTTGATGAGCACGAAGGGAAAGCCGATCAGCACTGACGTCACCAGGCACCCCACCACGGAGTACGTCACCTGGCGCGACGTCAGCTGACGCTTGAAGGAGAAGCAGACCTTGCGGCGGCGGTCCAGCGCCACGGCGACGAGCGTCATGGCGGAGACGAGGATTAGGCAGACGGACAGCCAGCGGTGCAGGCGGCAGGCCCAGCGCGCCGTGTAGGTGTAGGGGAAGCGCAGGTCCAGCACCTCTCCGGGCAGGCAGAGGCTGCAGGACAGCAGGTCGAAGAGGCTCATGGCCAGGATGAAGGTGCGCGTGGAGCTGGGCGTGAAGCGCGTGTAGTACACCACGAACACCACGGCGTTGCCCACGAAGCCCACCAGCGCCATGATGGACAGCACCATCATCACCGGGGCCTGGTCCATCGCCTCGCGCTCGTCCAGCGTCTGCAGGTAGCGATCCACGTCCACAACACGGGACGCGTTGAGGGACAGGGCAGGGGGGGAGGAGGAGGGGGAGGAGGAGGAGGACTCCATGAGGGCAGGAGGGGGAGGGGATGGAGGCAGGTGGTGGTGGTGGTGGTGTCCTGGGGAGGTGGAGAGGGTGAAGTGTGGTGATGAGGTAGTGAGGGTGGTGAGGGTGGTGGTGGTGGGAATTGTACTGGTAGGATTTTGGTGTGGTGGTGGTGGTGGTGTGAGTGTGTGTGGTGTGAGTGTGTGTGGTGTGTTGTGTGTGGTGTGGTGTGAGTGTGTGTGGTGTGGGTGTGTGGTGTGGTTTGACTGTGTGTGGTGTGGTGTGGGTGTGTGGTGGTGTGTTTGGTGTGTGTGGAGGGGAGAGGAGGGGGGAGACCTGTTGTAGAGGAAAGAAAGAAAGGAAAGAGTTAAAAGCTCATGGTTTGGTCAGTGGGGGTCAGGAGATGTGGTCTGGGACTGTCTTTCTGTCTGTCTGTCTATCTGTATGTCTATCCGTGTCTTTGTCTGTTTGTCTATCTGTATGTCTGTTCGTGTCTTTGTCTCTTTATCTGCCTATGTGTATGTTTGTCTTTGTCTGTCTGTCTGTCTGTCTGTCTGTCTGTCTGTCTGTCTGTCTCTCTCTCTCTCTCTCTCTCTTCTCTCTCTCTCTCTCTCTCTCTCTCTCTCTCTCTCTCTCTCTCTCTCTCTCTCTCTCTCTCTCTCTCTTCTCTCTCTCTCTTCGGATGAGACTTTAAAACCGAGGCCCCGTGTGCGAACGCACGCAGAACACTTTGCGCACACGTTAAATTCTGTTCCGCTTTTCGTAAGAGTAGGCCATCGTGTGCCGGTGGGAACAGATGACATTTACAAAACTGCATACACACGGGGACTGGATGAAAAAAGCACAAGAGTGCTTATTCCATTATCCTCGATATAAAAGAATAAATCAAATTAATCAAATCTCTCTCTCTGTCTGTCTCTGTCTCTGTCTCTCTCTCTCTCTCTCTCTCTCTCTCTCTCTCTCTCTCTCTCTCTCTCTCTCTCTCTCTCTCTCTGGAAAAGGTTATGTAGACTATGTAAGTTGGAATTATGAGATGGTACTTTCCTTAAAAGAATTCTTTTGATCGACATTGACTTGATGGTTATGTTTCATTGATGATATCGGTTTAGAGAGGGGCTTTGTGTGGGTGCTTTGTTACATTTAATTGATTGGTATATTTTGTTGATGATGTAACTCATGAGATGCTCGCTCTCTCTCTCTCTCTCTCTCTCTCTCTCTCTCTCTCTCTCTCTCTCTCTCTCTCTCTCTCTCTCTCTCTCTCCTCTCTCTCTCTCCTACCTATTTCCCAATTTTACATATTATATCCTAAACGTTTCATTGGATAGAAAAGTCTTAGCCATGAAATTGTATTCTTGTTGTCTAAATAAGGATGGGCTATGTTTGTTTGGTTGGTTGGATTTTCCCCTCTGTGGTTAGGTTGTTTCCCCTCAATATTTTATGTCACGCCTTTCGGACTCTTTAAACTCATGTTCTTGAACACAACTTGAAAAATATTATATTTAGGTGTAACATCATAATGTTGTTGATTTCTTAAGTGTTTGTTTTCTGGGTTTTTTTTTTCTTGTTAGGCGTTTTCCCCTTTTCTTCATAATATTGTCTTAAAGTAAGAAAGATTTGACAACATGTTTTAATATATACCTTTTTTTGTTCGGACTGCTCTCTTCTCTGCTGCCTCCTCTCAATTTTAATCTATTTAATTTAATTTAATTATAACCAGTGTATCTCTTGACATAAATGTTCGGGTCAGTTAGGGATTATGTGTTTGTTGAACACATATCTCTCTTGTCTACATAAGTATCAGTGTACTCAGTCGGGGATCATGCATTTGTTTAATGTATAGCTATCTTCTTTTTACAATCATAGGTGGAACTTCTATTCTTGGTGAGGGTGACTTGTTTGTTGTTGTTGTTGTTGTTGTTGTTGTTTGTGCTTTATGGTTTTTAAATCTTTGTTCGTTTTTTTAAATGTTGTGTTGTTGGAGTCTTTTAAAAAAAAAAAATTCCCTAATGAGGGCAAGGGGCAGATGAAAAAAATGTAAACGTTTACTCTGCTACCCTTGAAAAATATAGATTATTCATTCATTGAATCATCATTCATTCATTCATTCATTCATGCATTCATTCATTCATTCTCTCTGTCTGTCTGTCTGTCTCTCTCTCTGTCTCTGTCTCTCTCTCTGTCTGTCTCTCTCTCTCTGTCTCTGTCTCTCTCTGTCTCTGTCTCTGTCTCTCTCTCTCTGTCTCTCTCTCTCTCTCTTGTGTATGTGTCTGTGTGTATGCCCCTCTCTCTGTCTCTCTTTGTCTCTGTCTATGTCTCTCTTACTCTCTGTAAACTCACATTCATACGCAAAAGTGCATAACAAAATAGAGAAACAGCTGTTATGTTTGTTTATATTAAAACATAACAACATAGTAATAGCATATCATTCATCCCAGTCCCACAGATACTGACCCTGTACAATGCTGACCTTCTACAGGAGTTTGCCCCTCACAAGTGCTGGCCCTGGGTACTGACGTCACTGGCCTTGGTGGTTGACACGGTCCGCTCTGGTGAACTGTGCTGCTGGTGTTTGTCAGCACGCTCAAAGGGAGGTCAGTCTTTGACAACGGAGCACACAGCACGTCCAATAGTTTGCTCCCTTAAGAGATGATTAAAATATTTTTGACTTGACTTAATATTATAATTATAAGGCCTTGTTTAGGGATGAAAATTCGGTCTATGAATATTAGCTGTTGAACAGCTATTTTGTACGATGGCTGTTAAAATACGAGTTATCACAATGGTCATGTTTTATGTTGCATAGCAGTCGTTTATAACTAATGATATAATTATAGAACATTCATAGAAAAAGACATATTGCAACCCACGTCAAACACTAGTTCTACTGTGAACTCGGTCTGTCTGTCTGTCTGTCTGTCTGTCTTTCTAGCTGTCTGTCTGTCTGTCTCTCTAGCTGTCTAGCTATCTGTCTCTCTAGTTGTCTGTCTGTCTCTCTAGCTGTCTAGCTATCTGTCTCTCTAGTTGTCTGTCTGTCTCTCTAGCTGTCTAGCTATCTGTCTCTCTAGTTGTCTGTCTGTCTCTCTAGCTGTCTAGCTATCTGTCTCTCTAGTTGTCTGTCTGTCTCTCTAGCTGTCTAGCTATCTGTCTCTCTAGTTGTCTGTCTGTCTCTCTAGCTGTCTAGCTATCTGTCTCTCTAGTTGTCTGTCTGTCTCTCTAGCTGTCTAGCTATCTGTCTCTCTAGTTGTCTGTCTGTCTCTTTCTGTCTTCTAGCTGTCTGTCTGTCTTTCTAGCTGTCTGTCTGTCTCTGTCTTTCTAGCTGTATCTCTATCTTCTGTCTTTCTGTCTGTCTGTCTCTCTCTGTCTTTTTTCTGTCTGCCTGTCTCTCTGTGTCTTAATTTCTGTGTGTCTTTTTTCTGTGTTGTCTTTTTTCTGTCTGTCTCTCTCTGTGTCTTTTTTCTGTCTGTCTCTCTGTGTGTCTTTTTTCTGTCTGTCTGTCTCTGTCTTTCTAGCTGTCTGTCTGTCTGTCTGTCTTATTCCCTCCTCTTGCTATCCTTTATTTCTTGGTGTGTTCTCTCTTCTTCTTTCTTCGTGTTTCTTTATTTCATTATTTTCCCATCATGTCCTTTTTGTGTTTATGTTTTCACTGTTTAACTTTTTTTTTTTTATCTCTATGTAAAAACGTACTAACATAAAATATAACAATGTAATACATGATGGACTTGAATAAAAATGGTTTTTAAAAAGCAAAACTTCTCGTCACTTAGCGAAGTGTCTTTATTGTAGGTGTTGCTGCAGGGCGGGGTCAGGATAGCTCAGTGGTCAGAGCCTCGCTTTCCCTCAGTCAAGTTAAGCAGCGTCGAGCGTGATTGCCAGTTGGATGGGTGACCGTTTGCGCGCCTTGGCTTCAGTACAGTCCCCCCAGTTCACCCAAGTGTGAATGGGTACCTGCCCTCTTTAGGGTCAGGGAAGGTAAGGCAGCGAGGGAGAGGAGATGGGCGCCGCCCTACGAGTCATTCGGAGCGATATATATATATATATATATATATATATATATTATATATATATATATATTATATATATATATATATATATATATATAGAGAGAGAGAGAGAGAGAGAGAGAGAGAGAGAGAGAGAGAGAGAGAGAGAGAGAGAGAGAGAGAATTTATTTTGCTAATAACGCAGTTGTGGGCTAGATCTAGTGTGCGAGACTCTAGTGTGACAGGGGAGTTAATTTGATTATCTCCCATGCAATCGGAGCACGACAGTCGTAGTGTAGTGTTTCTATTTTGGGACACACCTGCCAATTGTGGATTCTCTGTTTTCTTGGGATGTGGGCGAAACTAATTCGAATCGAACATTTCGGCCATTGCGGTAAAATGTTGTAGATTGGAGGCATCAGCTTACAGAAATAACTCCGCAGTTTATAGCACAATACAGATTTAGATGTCAATTTATGATTATCAGTTGCAGACGTTATATCTCTGTTCTCATAAAAAAATGTATTCTGGGTGAGATAAAAAACAACGACGGATACTGTTATAGGTTTATGCAAAGCTTTGATGTGACTTAAGTCGTAAGTGCTATTTAGCGGAAAGTGTAATCGTACCTGAGAGACCAATAAAAGTCTTTCAATTTTGGCTCCCAGATGTGTGGTATGAATAAACCTGAGTGCATCTTGTACGCGTTAATCAGTCAGGAGATCAATTTCATATTATTATTATATCCATAATGGGGGTCAAACTATGTAAAAGGACAGCGGTGGTGGTTTGCAACTTGTCTCTTTACACTATGTCTACTATTATTTTTAACGCTGTTGTAAGTAGCTTTTGAATT
>CM060350.1:6265938-6278438 GCA_030674155.1 Stramonita haemastoma
TGTTACAAAGAGGACAAACCAAATCGCTCTCATTTGCTTGTCTATAGTAAAAATGATGCGTTTTTAATTCTGAGATACCAAATCTGAATTTTGTTAATATTCTTTTCAAATGCCTTTCCATTTTCATTGTTAGATATAAAGGAATGCAGAGAGAGAGAGAGAGAGAGAGAGAGAGAGAGAGAGAGAGAGAGAGAGAGAGAGAGAGAGAGAGAGAGAGAGAGAGAGAGAGAGAGAGAGAGAGAGAGAGAGAGAGAGAATGCGGAAGAATCTCGGACTGGAACTTGTTTCAGTGTACATCGGCTTCAGAGCCACAATACACATGTAGAAAAATACATTTATAATTTTCATCACACAAGAACATTATATTTTCATATGTACTCAAAAGTTTTCATCAAACATGCATCAAAACAAACGTCTCTTATTCATTCACCTCACTTAGTGTAACAAAGCCGTAGAACATGGCAGAAGACAGCAATGTCTGACACTGGTTAATATAGTCTTTCGGATGAGACGATAAACCGAGATCCCGTGTGTTACACATCATTATTTAACGCACGTAAAAGAACCCACGGCAACAAGGGGGTTGACCTGGCAAATTCTGTAGAAAAAAGCCACTCTGATAGGGAAACAAGTACAATTGCATACAGGAAAAAGAAAAAAAAATGGGTAGGTGCTGCACTTGTGGCGACGCGCTCTCCTCGGGGAGAGCAGCCCGAATTTTACGCAGAGAAATCTGCTGTGACATAAAGTGGTATAAAATAAACAAAAACTACAAAAATATCAAGCCTGTGTGACAGGAAACAATCTGAAGCAGCCCATCAATCTTCAATCAGCGTGATTCGAAATGCATTTCTTCCATTGACTGTATCAGTATACTTGGGCAGACTGTTACTGTTGAAGATCGCTTTGACATTTGTCACTATTTCAAAAGGATACCAATTGCATGTTACCTTCCAAAGCTTTACAGTATGCAGAATAAATAGCCATCATACCTTCCTGACAAATTACAGAGAGTTGTGTACAGTGATTCTGTCTATACACATTGGTAATTGGCTTCAACTGCGCCTTTCATAGAGACAGGGAGAGAGCGATCAATCAGTCAATCAATCAAATTCTTTTATTTTGAGGATAATGAAAATCACTCATGTGCTTTTTTATATCCATCCATCCATCCATCACCATCCATCCATCCATCCATCCATCCATCATCCATCCATCCATCCATCCATCCATCCATCCATCCATCCATCAGAGAGAGAGAGAGAGGAGAGAGAGAGAGAGAGAGAGAGAGAGAGAGAGAGGAGAGAGAGAGAGAGAAGGGCAAGCGAGAGCGAGAGCGCAAGCGCGAGCGCGTATGTGTTTATTTATTTTAGTTTTTATTTATTCTTTTATATCGACTATAATGGAATAACCACTCATGTGCTTTTTACATCATGTCCCCGTGTGTATGCAGTTTTTGAAATTCTTGTCATCTGTTCCCACCGGCACACAATGGCCTACTCTTACGAAAAGCGGAACAGGATGTAGCGTGTGCGCAAGATGTTCTGCGTGCGTTCGCACACGGGGCCTCGGTTTATAGTCTCATCCGAAGGACTTGTGGGGAGAGTGGAGACAGCACTGATGTTAACTCCAGGGGGAAAATCCCTCGAACGGGAATCGATCCCGGGTCGTCAAATTGTGAGCACAATGTTCTGACCAATGGGCTATCCCGTCCTTCTTTTCATTAGTTTAATGTCCATTCACTACAAGGCTGTTTGGACAGTTGTGCGTTGTGTGTATGAAGTAGGACGCTTATCACACAGCCCCACAGACAGACAGGGTTACATCAGCACAGGGAAGATGAAGTAGGGTGGACCTCACTCCTGTTGAGGGTTGCGGCGGTAACGCCCTGTATCCTGTCCTTGTCAAGACACAGGCCCTGGTGTAACTCGGTAACCACCACCATCATCATCACCACCACCATTAAGAATTACAGGAATAAAATGGGTGACTGAGTGGGAGGGTGGAAGGGTGAAGAATGAAATGGATGGTGATCAGTCTCAAAGATTTCACCTCCATCTACTACGTAGTCCCGTAGACCGTGGGGGCACCACCGAAAATTCTGCAACCAGCTTCCTCCACTCCCCGCGGTCCTCTGCTTTCCGTAGCAAATCGTTCCACTCAAGGCCTGTCCACTCTCTGATGTCTTCCCATCGTTTCCTCTGTCTGCCTCTTCGTCTCCCTCCCCTTACTGTTCCCTGTAGGACAGTCTTGGCCAGTCCAGATGTTCGTGTGACCGCGATGTAATCTATAATGAGAGGTTTATTGATGTGATCTATAATGAGAGGTTTTATTGACGTGATCTATAATGAGAGGTTTTATTGATGTGATCTGTAATGAGAGGTTTTATTGATGTGATCTATAATGAGAGGTTTTATTGACGTGATCTATAATGAGAGGTTTTATTGATGTGATCTGTAATGAGAGGTTTTATCGATGTGATCTATAATGAGAGGTTTTATTGATGTGATCTATAATGAGAGGTTTTATTGATGTGATCTGTAATGAGAGGTTTTATTGATGTGATCTATAATGAGAGGTTTTATTGATGTGATCTATAATGAGAGGTTTTATTGATGTGATCTATAATGAGAGGTTTTATTGATGTGATCTATAATGAGAGGTTTTATTGATGTGATCTATAATGAGAGGTTTTATTGATGTGATCTATAATGAGAGGTTTTATTGATGTGATCTATAATGAGAGGTTTTATCAATGTGATCTATAATGAGAGGTTTTATTGATGTGATCTATAATGAGAGGTTTTATTGATGTGATCTGTAATGAGAGGTTTTATTGATGTGATCTATAATGAGAGGTTTTATTGATGTGATCTATAATGAGAGGTTTTATTGATGTGATCTATAATGAGAGGTTTTATTGATGTGATCTATAATGACAGGTTTTATTGATGTGATCTATAATGAGAGGTTTTATTGATGTGATCTATAATGAGAGGTTTTATTGATGTGATCTATAATGAGAGGTTTTATCAATGTGATCTATAATGAGAGGCTTTATTGATGTGATCTATAATGAGAGGTGAAGGCCTCCGTCCCATCACATGTTCTGCCCAGGGCACCCCTCTCCCTCCCTGCACTGTCTGCACGCCAAACTGCGCATCCAAGATTGGCCTTCATTCCCACATGAGGACCCATTCCAGCAACTGACTGACCTGTCTGCCTACTCATCTGTCGAACGGACAGGAGATTCCATCATCATCATCATCATCATCATCATCATCATCATCTCATCATCATCATCATCATCATCATCATCATCACCATCATCATCATCACCACCACCACCACTACCATCCTCCTCCTCCTCATCATCATCACCATCATCACCATCATCACCACCACCACCACCACCATCATCACCATTATCACCACCACCACCACCACACCATCACCATCATCACCTCCTCCTCCTCCCCCTCCCATAACTTATGTAGGGGAGCGAGGCATCAGAGACCTCACTTCTCTAGGGGCCAGCATATTGAGGGCAGTGGCGCCCATCTCCTCTCCCTCGCTACTTTACCCTCCCTGACCCTAAAGAGGGCAGGTAACCGTTTACAGCTGGGGGAACTGTGCTGAAGCCAAGGCGCGCAAACGGTCACCCATCCACTTGGTAACCACGCTCAATGCTGCTTAATCTTAACTTGGGGAAAGCGAGTGCTCTGACCACTGAGCTATCCCATACTCCCGTCCCTTTTTTAATTTTTAAGAGTAGGCAGTTACGTACCGGTAAGAACAGATGACAGAATTTACGAAACTGCATGCACACGGGGACTAGACGTAACAATTCACATCAGTGCTTATTCTCTCTCTCTCTCTCTCTCTCTCTCTCTCTCTCTCTCTCTCTCTCTCTCTCTCTCTCTCTCTCTCTCTCTCTCTCTCTCTCTCTCTCTCTCTCTCTGTGTATGAAGTAGGACGCTTATCACACAGCCCCACAGACAGACAGGGTTACATCAGCACAGGGAAGATGAAGTAGGGTGGACCTCACTCATGTTGAGGGTTGCGGTAACGCCCTGTATCCTGTCATTGTCAAGACACAGGCCCTGGTGTAACTCGGTAACCACCACCATCATCATCACCACCACCATCCTTCTCCTCCTCCTCCTCATTATCCTAAGGAAGCAGGGCTGCAACAGTCTGAAGGAACCCCTATGGGTTATCAACTGAACATGTACTATCTATTTAAAAAAAAAAGTGTAGTGTGTGTGTGTGTAATGTGAGTGAGTGACTGTGTGTGTGTGTGGGGGGGGGGGGGGGAGGGGGATGTGTGTGTGTGTGTGTGTGTGTGTGTGTGGTGTGTGTGTGTGTGTGTGTGTGTGTGTGTGTGTGTGTGTGTTTCATGAAGGCAAAAATCCTCATTGGTGAGAGAAAGTGTAACTGAAAGAAGAAAATGCTAAAGTTCAGCCTAAAGTAAACGGGCAACAGGACTTTGGAGCAAACATTCCCAATTTCTGAATATCAATAAGATGTCGCTGAAAACATTTTGAAGTGATAAATCGGGAATATCAGGCAAAGAGGTTTTTAAAACTTTACATTAAAAAATCAAAATAAAACTTGAAATGTTTTTACCACAACAGCGCGTAAGTCTTGTTACAAAATTTGTTATAAACGCATTTAGTTTTAATCTCTAGCGTAGGTAGATAATTTGTCTGAGTTTTGCCAGGCTGCAGTGGGACAATTTGAGACACAATTTTTTAAGTTATAGATCTTTACAAGATATTGTTTAGAACTGTTACCAAAGTCTTTAACTGATGATATCATTCGATGTTTAGATTGTTTATTTCCAGCAAGTTGTGAGTCTCAGGCATGGAGAGTGGATAAATCAGTTTTCTTGATCCTTCCTTCCTTCCTCATGTTGCCACCCCTGCCCTGTTGGCCGCTGGTCGGCCCCTCATTTCAGTTAAAACCAAGATGAGAGGGAACCCGACAAACACTCACATCTGTTCCTCTTCAAGTCAGACAACGTATTAAATGATTAGTTTCCGTCACAATGTTTATTGCAACAGATCTAAGTCAATATATTACTTTTTTGAATCAGCACAAAATAAAACTTGGAATACAGGAAAAGGTAGTTTATTGACATAGCTCAGAGCCATAAGAACTGCCAGAAGTTCCGCAGAATAAACTTCGAATTTTTTCAAGATAGTATGATTTTTGAGCGCTCTCTTTCCCCAAGTCAAGTCAAGCAGCGTCGAGTTGGATGGGTGACCGTTTGTGCGCCTTGGCTTCAGTACAGTCCCTCCCCCACCCCTCCACCCCTCCAGTTCACCCAGCTGTAAAAAATTTTAATGGGTACCTGCCTCTTTAGGGTCAGGGAAGGTAAAGCAGCTAGGGAGAGGAGATGGGCGCCACCCTCAATAATTATGCTGGACCCTAGAGAAGCTGAGGTCTCTGATGCCTCGCTCCCCTATGACCGCCTAGGTTTTGGGACACCTTTACTTTTAGCCTACCTTTTACCTTAAGTATGATTTTTCAGTTTTAAGTTCTGGGATGACAAAAGGCTGTACTTGCTTGTTGACTCCAAAGAAGTGATCCATCTGTATATATTTTTAGATGATTAGGGTATGTGTTGTCAATGTGCGATCTTACGGAACTGATCACAATATGTGGATTATCATCTTTCTTGTATGGTGTATGCTCAATGTCAAAATGTGCTTTGTTTTGCTCCCACTTTGGACAAGGCGTGATTTTTTGCTGTACGTCAACATTCTCAGGGATGACTCCTGCTTCTTCGAGTAATTCTGTGGAATAAGATTCAACTGTGGTCAAGGAAAAGTGTTCTTCGCTCTTTTGGGAAAATCAAGGAAAAGGAAAAGGAAGGTGGCACACACACACACACACACACACACACACACACACACACACAAAACACACACACACACACACACACACACACACACACACACACACACACACGTACACACACACGCACATACACATACACGTACACACACACACACGTACACACACACGCACATACACATACACGTACATACACATACACGTACGGACGCGCACGTAAACACACGCACACAAACACACACACACTTTTGTCTATTCAAAAGAGTAGGATATTGTGTACCTGTGGGACCGGATGACAAAATTTACAAAACTGCATACACACAGGGAGTGGGTGTAAAAAGCACACAGGTGCTAATTCCATTATCCTTGAAATAAAAGAAAATAGAAAAGAAAGAATACACACACACACACACACACACACACACACACACACACACACACACACACACACACACACACACACACACATATCGCCGTTGGGGGGGATTTTTCCCCTGGAGTTAACATCGGTGCTGTCTCCACTCTCCCCAAAGTCCTTGGATGAGACTGTAAACCGAGGTCCCGTGTGCAAACGCATACAGAACATCTTGCGCATATGTTAAATCCTGTTCCGCTTTTGTAAAGAGTAGGCCATTGTGTGCCGATGGGAATAGATTTCAAAATTTCCAAAAACTGCATACACACGGGGACTTGATGTAAAGAAAAAGCGCATGAGTGATTATTTTATTATCCTCGATATAAAAGAATAATATAAAAAAAACTAAACACACACACACACACACACACACACACACACACACACACACACACACACACACACACACACACACACACACACCAGGGGGGACGGGATAGCCTAGTGGTCAGAACATTGCGCTGGCAATTTGACGACCCGGGTTCAATTCCCGTTCGAGGGATTTTTCTCCTGGAGTTAACATCAGCGCTGACTCCACTCTCCCCAAAAGTCCTTCGGATGAGACTTTAAACCGAGGCCCTGTGTGCGAACGCACGCAGAACATCTTGCGCCACGTTAAATGCTGTCCCACTTTTCGAAAGAGTAGGCCATCGTGTGCTGGTGGGAACAGATGACAAACTTTACAAAAACTGCATACACACAGGGACTGGATGTTAAAAAGTACATGAATACTTATTTCATTGTCCACGATATAAAAGAATAAATAAATAAATAAATAAATAAATAAATAAATAAAACAACTCCCATGTACGCTCTCTCTTCATGTCAACATTTTCAACAGTAATTTAATTATTTTAAAGTCAATATAAAATAGATAGATAAATAAATAAATAAATAAATGAATAAATACATAAAATCTTTTTTTAATACACGATTTTATATACTCTATACTTAATTCCTGAGATTTCATAAGTGTTGAACACTTAAGTGAAACAATAACACGATTTCAGAGTGATAATCATATTGATATATTTTCATTACAGTTTGCTAGTAACGATATAACCCTGAGACTTGTGAAGAGGCGTAAGTGATACCATCAAGTAACTGGCCACTTGCTGGAGATTTGGAAATGGCGAAATCGTTCCTATCTTTCTGTATTTCGTAAGAATGTGACAGCGGTAATATTTATAAGAAACACAGACTGCATGCTGTATAGATCAAGTGAAGAACTCCTTTTTTACTCATCAGCTTTCCGGATGTTGACATCACTTGACTATGGATACCACACTTGACCCATTCACTGCCCGATGTCTGACCTTTCTTTCGGGGATTATCTCAGTGGCTGACGTCAGCCGGAAATCCTCGTCATGTCATTGTAAAGGGGGCAGGGGGGGGGGGGGGGGGGGGGGGATGGTAGAATCCCAGGAGGGTGCCCGTGGGAATGTCACATTAAAAGACGGACTTTGGCGTGTTCTCATTTTTTTCTTTGTTGCTTTGTTGATGTGGTGGTTGTGGTTGTTACATGTGGTATGGGTTTCTCCATCCTTACACCATCCCACCCTACCGTACCCTACCCCCCCCCCTCCTCCCCCTCCCTACCACACGCATTAATTTCACAGAGCTCAGGCCACAAGCCTCGTCAGTGATGTTGATGTGAGCAGAGTGCCAAATGACTGCAATGTTGTTGTTATGTATGAATATCATCATGACGTCGATCCGTGACAAGCTCTTAGCATAATATCAGCCTGTACTCACATTTTAAAGGAGAACAAAGTCCTCTGAAGCGGTAGTATCGCTGCCTACCTAGAAACAGCTAGTCAGGATAAACTCTTTATGTAGTTATGCTTTTTCCGAGAAGTTACAACAAAAGTCAAAGTTCTGGGTTAGCCGGGGAAACTCCCAACAACTGTAACATATGCACTATCATTTTTATCTGACATCAGAGCCTGCTGTGGGTTATTTCATAGGTAGTTGGTATTTCAAGGTAAAGGCAAAGGTGTCCCATAGCCTGTGGTCATAGAGGAGTGAGATGTCAGAGTTATGATAATAATCCTAATATCATAACAATCATGATAATCATATGATAATAATAGTAATAACAACAACAATCATCATCATCATCATCATCATCATAATGGTAATGATAATAATATAATGGTTATGCTAGTATTAATACTAATAATAGTATTGATAATAATACTAATGTTGATTATAATTCTTCTTCTTCTTCTTCTTCCTTCAGAAATAATGATGATAATGATGCTGCTGATGCTGCTGCTGCTGCTTATGATAATAGTATTCATCGTTATCATCACCATAGTAATAATAATTGTAGCCAGGTGCGGTAGATCTAGTACCGGGTGTGGTAGATCTAGTGTGTGAGACTTAGCGCGAGAGGGATTATCTCCCATGTGTGTGTGTGTGTGTGTGTGTGTGTGTGTGTGTGTGTGTGTGTGCGTGCGTGCGTGCGTGCGTGCGTGTGTGTGTGTTGTGTGTGTGTGTGTGTGTGTGTGTGTGTGTTGTGTGTGTGTGTGTGTGAGCGCGCGCGCTAGAGGGAGAGAGAGAGAATTTAGACTATCGTTGGAGTTATTTCCCTTTAATGAAATTGTTAGGTTTAGAAAAGAAAGATTGTTAATAGCAGCTTTGAAAAGCCATAATATTTGCACATTTCATTGATATAATTGTTGAAAATCTTATTTTTGCATGTTTATCTCGAACAACAGTGACAGGCCTTTATTCCGTTTGCTTACCATTTTTCCCTGCTGCACCATACCAGGTTATAGTGCCTTGATCTCCACGTCATAAGAATATGACGTCTTTTGACATATGACGGTAAACTCTGTTGTCGTAGCTTACAAGTCTGAATGAAGAGAGCTGAATGGGCGGCAGATTATCATAGATCTGCGTGTTTTTGCATCTCTGTTCAAATATAGATCTCTCCTATTATAAAGATCTTTGATTAATGATATGTACATCGATAGAAACCTTGGATGACATTCTTCTTTTCTCTGTCATAAAGTATTTTGTTTTGTTAGATGTTTAATGTTTTATTGCCTAAAATTATAGCGTGGACCTATTCAAAGTGCATGCAGTCAGCTGCTTTAATAATTTTTAGTTTGTAGACAGATTGTTGTGCAACATGCAATGGTGCACCTTAATGCTTGTACTTTTTCGGGTTTTTTCATGTGTAATATGTTTAATTTTGTTGCGCGGCCGAGGAGATAATCACCATGAAGCTGCATGAGAAAACACGAATTTGCCTCCATTTTGGTTTAAATCTGCCGATTGGGTTGCAGCTTCATGGTGCTTTCTTTGCGGTCCCCGCAGTATGTATATATAAGGGATGGTGTCGTGACGGAGCTCAGTCGCTGGCTTCGGTCATCCCTGTACAGCGAAATAAGGAGTGACCAGCCAGCTGCTGCCTTCCCCTGAGTCTTCTGTTGCCCAATTGTTGCTTGAAACTTGCTTGAAAATTGTATTTCCACTCTTTCCCTAACCTGTTCCTTTCCTCTCTACCATCACATAAGAATAATAATAAAATGTGATAATGATGCTGATTCTGATGCTGCTGCTGCTGCTGCTGATGATGATGATGGTGATAACAATAAAGAAAAAAATGATGATGATAAAAAATTAAGAATGAGAAGAAGAAGAAGAAGAAGAAGAAGAAGAAGAAGAAGAAGAAGAAGAAGAAGAAGAAGAAGAAGAGAAGATAAACAAAGAAAAATGGTATGTATATAGAGTTATATCTTGTAAAAGCAAATCAAAGCGTTTGTATTTAACCTATCTTTACACATGCAAGTAATAACAGTTAAAAGTTTTAACAGATTCACATGTACACACACACACACACACACACACACACACACACACACACACACACACACACACACACACACACACACACACACACACACACACACACACACATAACCTAGATAGGGGACGGGATAGCCTAGTGGTCAGAACAGCAGAACATCTTGCGCTCACGTTAAATCTTGCTCCGCTTTTCGTAAGAGTAGGACATTGTGTGCTGGTTGGAACAGATGACAAAATTTACAAAACTGCATACACACGGGGACTGGATGTAAAAAAAAAAAAAAGCACATGAGTGCTTATTCCATTATCCTCGATATAAAACAATAAATAAATAAATAAACATACACACACACGCGTGGGCGTGCATGCACACACACACGCACGCACGCACGCACACATAACACACGCGCGCGCGCACGCACACACGCACGCACGCACGCACGCACCACACACACACACACACACACACACACACACACACACACACACACACACACACAAAAGAAGATATGACACATACAGTTTATAATAACCATTGTTTATATTCAACAAGGTATAAGAGCAGTTTCAATGTACAGCTAAGAATTTTCACGAAATCGGTGACCTGTATTTATAGAGCTAATACTGTGACCTGTTATCCCACATCAGTCTTAGCAGGTATATGCTTACGACATCGCTCTACATTCTGTTTATACTAGATACATATAATTCTGTCCAACTACGATGTCTTCTACTCTAGATACATGACCTTCTCAGGAAGGACTTCGTGTAGGATACCTAAATATCAATAGCACCCGGAACAAGACTGAGGAAATATCATCAATTATACACAATAAAGGAAATAGCTTTCATATATTTTGTGCAGCTGATTCCAGACTCAACAACTTAATTTATAATTCAGATATGTATATCCCAGGTTATGATACTGACCGACTTGATCCTGTGACTGTCAGATCTGCTGGTTTGCTTTTATACTGTGCCACTTCTTTGTCGTGGAAAAGACTAACACATCTTGAACAGTTTCATGTAGAATCTATATGGGTAGAAATCACGTTTCATCATCATCTCAGTCCCATGTCCCAAAGGACGTAGGGGGGGACATGAGAGAAGACGCAACAGAGATCTTTTTCCATGCTTCACGATCCTGTGTGGCTAGTAGGAGGTGTTGTAGGGGTTGGGCGGTCCAGTCTTTGATGTTGTCAACCCATGATTTCTTTTGGCGGCCTCTTCTTCTCTTGCCCTCGACTGTTCCTTGCAGGATGGTTTTTGATAGGGTGTTGTGTCTTGTGGTGTGACCAAACCACATCAGCTTTCTCCTCTTTATGGTGGAGAGCAAAGGCTCTTGGGGGCCCACACGCTTTTTGATTTCTTCTTTCACATAGTTATTGGTCTTGTGTTCTTTGTATGATATTTTGAGGAGTCTTCTGTGGCACTTGTTCTCGAATGCTTGGATTCTCCTCTCTAACTCTGCTGTCAGAGTCCATGATTCACAGCCATATAGGAGGATAGATATCACGAGGGATTTGTAAAGGTGGTATTTGGTGCAGAAGCTGATGTTGTTGCTTCTGATGATCTTCTCGAGTCTGACTAGAGCAGATGTTGCTGTTGCAATTCGAGCTTTCACTTCATTGTTTGATGTGCCATCTTTTGTTAGGATGGAGCCTAAGTATTTGAATTGGCTCACCTCTTCTAGTGTTTCTCCATTCATCTTTATTTCCGTGATGTCATTACTCGCGCTGTTGACCATGATCTTTGATTTCTCTGTACTGACCTCCATGCCGTATGCGCTCGCTCGATCTGTTAAATTGTCTGTGAGGATCACGTTTAGACGCTGTAAATCGATTATACTTGGCTTCATCTACAGGAACCCAGCTGAAACAATTGACTGGTATGATAAATTCAACTCAATGATGGATGCCGTAATTGTAGAGTCCAAAGAAATCTTTCTTATGGGAGATTTCAACATAGATCTGACAGTCCCTGGATCAATGTAGAATACTAATTATGTCATGTATGGTTTCTAAATAATTGATCGTCCAACTGGCATTACTAATAACACTAGCACCCTCATTGATCACATTTACACTACTTCAAAGGCCAACATAGCAGAAACATGCTCAGTGCAGACAGGTTGTAGCATCACTCTTCCATTTGCTTTACATGGCAGAAAAAAGGAATAAAGATACCCAAATCAGGACACTAGGAGATATTCTACTGCTCCTTTAGACATTTTGATAATGATGCCTTCATTAATGATATTCTTAATTCAAACTTAGACCATGTTTATCAGATTACAAATCCAGATAATGCTATTAACTATTGGATAGATACATTTATAGCTAAAGATAAAGTAAAGGTGTCCCATAACCTAGGCGGTTGTAGGGGAGCGAGACATTAGAGGCCT
>CM060350.1:6283438-6305938 GCA_030674155.1 Stramonita haemastoma
ACTTCGCGCCCTGGGATGGAGCCACCAGAGGCTTGATCCTTTTTCCGGGAATTATCGCCTGGAGCTAACATCAGTGCTGATTCCACACCCCCAATGTCCTACAGAGGAAGCAATAAACCAGCAAGGCCCTGTGTGCTCACCCACACAGAACATCTTGCACATATGTTTTTGAAAAAACCGTTACGCCCATCGGAAGAGTAGGCCATTTTTGCCGGTAGAAACAAATGAATACATAAAACAAATACTCATGAACACAAACGTCTTGTTCAGACACCATCCCCGAAGTCGGAACACAGCTACCTCAATGCCGGATTACAGACGGTGGCATAGGCAAAAGTATCTGACCATTGGCTAACCTCGACACTCTAGCCGAGAAAGGAGAACAGCGAACAGCTCCAGACTGGCCCAGCCGTGTTTGGAGAACACCGGTCAGTCCACAGCTTGTAGGGACACAGCAGCCATCTCCACACTGATGGCATCATGGCTCTCTGTTGGTGCCCGAGGAACATCGGCTACGCCAGTGTATGGTTCTATTGTAACAGCGAGCCGCTGCACTGTCTGTGTAATGTCTACAGTCTTTCCACACATGGTGTACTATGAACACTAGCTAAAAAAAAAAAAGGGGGGGGGGGGATTAAAAACTAATTGTTAAAAGGAAAAGGGGGACAGGGTGGAGTTGTGTCCCTTTGATTTACCACAAGGCTTGGATTGCCTAACAGAACACCTTCTGGTAAAATTCCTTTTTAAAATCTTCCAGGGCCACATCAAAAGATCAAAACACATACGTCAAAAGATCTACACATATTGCATCTGCGTCATAACACATGTGAACGAGATGCACTCTACACGTATTTTTATTTTAGTTTCAAGAGAATTAAAAAAAACCCACATTAATATATAAAAGAGGACCTATGTACACTACTGCACACAGTTTTGTGCTAAAATAGAAACTCATTCACTTATACTCCCACATGTAAAGTAGTATGGCGGAGTTTTACTGTACGAAGTGGGAAGAACCAATGAAAATGTCCCTCTCTCTTTTTTTCTATTATCATATTTTTTGCTGCCTCATCTTCTGTGACGTTCCTATCCCTGCTGTTCCCACGCCGCTCGTTTCAATCTCCCTGCCACAGCCATACCCCAGGACACCACCTACTAAGCCCCCTACTAACGACAGTATTAGCTCAGTCGCAGAGCCAGACTGAATGTCTCACCCGAGGTGGCGACCACCACAACGTCTCTCCAACGACCACCCCTCCCGCCTCGAAACTCCAACCCCAAAGGCTTTGACACAAACTCACCATAGGCACAGAGCCGCATGGGTAAACCGAACCTGAAGACCAGAGCAACTAGGCCACGGAATCCGAGGCAATTTTTTCATTGCATGATGATCGATGAAAATGAGGATGATGTAATGATGCTGCTATGGAGGTGCATGCGCTTTTGAGACTACTTGACAGGGCTGTACTCTACCTTTACTATCATAATATATCCCGGCGTCAACCGGGCCGGAGAGATACAGACACCTGCAGTGTTGGTCAGGTAATTAATTTTGAGCAACACTCTCAAACTCGCGTCTGTAAAGTGGATAAAGCTCGAATGTGTGGTCCCAGTCTTCCACCTGAGCCCACAGCACACTCACTCTGGGTAGGAGCGGGCCGGAGCCCGAAAAATCCCTGTGACTCTTATGGGAATCAAACCCGCGACATCCGGACAGGGACATCCGCGTCCCCACTGCCAGCTGACTTGTCTGCCCTCTCCCTCCCCAGGACAGCAACATTGACAGGGACACACTGCGTGATCCTTCTGCAGCCTCGGACACTGAGGTGGAGGCAGGTGATGGAGATGTCCATGACGAGATCTTCCCTGACTGCCTCCAGGGCTCACCGGAGTCTGACGCCACGGCCACCCGATATGGCCACCTCCCAGGTGAGGTCACAGAGGTCAGAGCCATGGGGATGACCCCCAGCTCAGCGGTCATTATCTTGACCTGGGGAACTACCCAGTCAACCCCCCCCCCCCCTCTACCCAGAGAAGGTAAGCAGAAGGCATCGCCCACTGCTCTGTCCAACACCCATATGTATGTGTACATACATACACATACAGGCTGCTATGTCTGTGTACATACATACATACACACACACACAGACTGCTATGTCTGTGTACATACATACACATACAGACTGCTATGTCTGTGTACATACATACACACACACAGACTGCTATGTCTGTGTACATACATACACACACAGACTGCTATGTCTGTGTACATACATACACACACAGGCTGCTATGTCTCTGTACATACATACACACACAGACTGCCATGTCTGTGTACATATATACATACACACACAGGCTGCTATGTCTGTGTACATACATACACGCACAGGCTGCTATGTCTGTGTACATACATACACATACAGGCTGCTATGTCTGTGTACATACATACATACACACACACACAGACTGCTATGTCTGTGTGCATACATACACATACAGGCTGCTATGTCTGTGTACATACATACACACAGAGACTGCTATGTCTGTGTACATACATACACACACAGACTGCTATGTCTGTGTACATACATACACATACAGGCTGCTATGTCTCTGTACATACATACACACACAGGCTGCTATGTCTGTGTACATACATACACAGGCTGCTAGGTCTCTGTACATACATACACACAGGCTGCTATGTCTGTGTACATACACACACAGGCTGCTATGTCTGTGTACATACACACACAGGCTGCTATCAAGCCCCTGTCTACCAGCTCTCTAGCCATGAAGCCAATGGTCACGGGGTAGTCTCTCTTGGCGTTGCCCTCCACGTGCAGTCTCTCCTCCAGACGCTCCAGCAGCCAAGGGGGTACAGGTGCACGGGGGGCATGGGCACCCCCATCTCCTCTACCTCCCCATTCACCAGCAGCCCCTGCACGCAGGTACGCAGTACAGGGCTATGAAAGAGTTGCTTAGCTGCACACCAGTGCTGTTTGGGAGGATGTGAACCCTGAAGGAAACCCTGGCCTGTCATCATCAGGGGAGGCTCCACAGACAGCAGCTACCCGCCTCCTGGAAAACCCAGGCCTGGATGCCACCCGGGGCAACCCAAGAGGTGCCTTCAGAGCCCGGCACTGTGCCCTCTCCAACTCTCGGATGGAGGAAAGGGGAATTTCCCATAATCCCTGACCCAGACCCTACGACAGGGGATCTGTCCACTGCAGGGTCAGCCCCGCCATGGAGGGGCGTGGCTGCAGCCATCTTGGTCAGGTTGACAGCCTGTGAGGCTTTGCTTGTGGTGTTTTTAATGTGAGTAACACAGCTACCCGTGCTGTGGAACCACGTTCCCTAATATCTCACATCTTGGGATGGAGTCAGAAGGAACTTTTTTAAAAGCTTTAATTGCCATGTCTATGGTGGTCTGTGCCCAATATTTGGACATTATCAGAAACTGTTTTTTTCTGGTGAAAGTAAAAACCTGTTATCTGTCAGATGGCCAACTACTTTATTAATTAGTTTTTAAAACTTTTTTCTTTCATAGATAACTTTATTCTTTGTTTTGAACAGTTTTCTATTCCTTCTCTCCATATTGCTACATCATCAGCATGAACTGCGGCAATGGAACCCTGTTGATCGACAGAGGAAATGTCATGAAGCATTATATGAAAAGTAGTGGAGCCAGCACAGACCCCTGGGGTACTCCCATGCTAACTTTTTTAAGGAGGAGACAACTCCTCTCCAACGAACATGAAATAACCCATCGCTTGGGTATGATTTCAGGTTTAGATACATGTGTCCAGAAATATCTATATATTTTTTAAAGTTTCACTGGTAACTTCTGTGCCAGACGGAGTGGTAGAGACTGTTGACATCAAAGAACAGAGCGGAAAGCAGCCTCCCCTTAGCACAGCTCCACTGATATGGGATGGAGCATCACCATGGAGCATCAACCATGGAGCATCACCATGGAGCATCACCATGGGGTCAGTGCTCTACTGGTAGGGTATGGAGTATCACCACGGAGCATCACCATGGGGTCCATGTGCTCTACTGGTACATGGGGCATCACCATGGAGCATCACCATGGAGTATCACCATGGAGCATCACCATGGGCATCACCATGGAGCATCACCATGGAGCATCACCATGGAGCATCACCATGTGGTCAGTGCTCCACTGATGTGGCATGGAGCATCACCGATGGTCAGTGGTGCTTTGGCCCTTCCAAACCTGGCCTGGCACAGAGGTAAAACATTCTTACAATGTGGATCTAAGTGGATTTTAATCATCCTTTCATAAACTTTACCCAGGTGGGAGATATGGGTCTATAACTGCCAATTTCACACTGGAGCTTGCCAGATTTGAGGATAGAGGTGATGGTGGCATGTTTCCATTCTCTGGGGGCATCCCTCCTCCCTGAAAGAAGGTGTGCAGGAGGTTCTCACACTGCTCTGGTCATTCTTGTGGCACAGGGTAAGGAAGCCCATCTGGCCCTCTGCTACCTTATTCGTTTTCATGGATGCAATGCCTGAATAACCTCTTCCTTTTTAAAGGTGAATTGATGGCCACTGTGTTATCTGCCGGGGTTCGGAATCTGCACTTGCTCATGTAGCATTCTGTGAGTTGGGAAATCCCCAGTATATGACTGATGTCACAAGCAGCGGCACAGTAGTCGTCAGCCTTACTGGCCCCTGTGGAATATGTCGTTTTGCCCGCCTCAAAACCGGGTATGGCGGGATGTAACGCCGACAATATTACCCCTTGATACTTCTGTACAAAGCAGAAGAGAGTTTAGAGTTCCATGATAGAGTCAAATCTCAACATCCACACTCTGACCCCCACCTGCCTAAAATGGCTGCTGGCCAGAAAATGGGTCAGGTGTAGTACGACTCATTTCATTGTGGAGGGTCAGACATTTCTTTGCTGAGGGTTTGAGGGCTGTAGCTAGATGAGGGATCCTGCATGTTGAGGGTTTTGAGGCTGTAACTAGATGAGGGATCCTGCATGTTGAGGGTTTGAGGGCTGTAACTAGATGAGGGATCCTGCATGTTGAGGGTTTGAGGCTGTAACTAGATGAGGGATCCTGCATGTTGAGGGCTTTGAGGGTGTAACTAGATGAGGGATCCTGCATGTTGAGGTTTGAGGCTGTAACTAGATGAGGGATCCTGCATGTTGAGGCTTTGAGGGTGTAACTAGATGAGGGATCCTGCATGTTGAGGGTTTGAGGGTGTAACTAGATGAGGGATCCTGCATGTTGAGGGTTTGAGGCTGTAACTAGATGAGGGATCCTGCATATTAAGGGTTTGAGGGTGTAACTAGATGAGGTATCCTGCATGGTCTGATCTTGCATGCTATGACGCTGTTTTCCTGAGGACGACTAAAGTAGTGGCTAGAGCGGGTGTTGAATCAGGCAGGTGTTCTGAGAGTGGAATCACCAGCCAGCTGTTATCTGTTATGGGGGTGGGGGGGATAGCCTGGTAGTCACAGTGATGCGCGTTTGCAATCGTGATCTGCTGACCCAGGTTCAAATCCTGTTCAATAGGATTTTTCTTCCTTTACATCAGTGCCAACTCCACTACCCCCAAAAGTCCTTCCGATGAAAGTTTAAACCAATGTCCCGTGTGCGAACGCACGCAGAACACCCTGCTACCACGTTGAAACTCTTCCGCTTTTAGGAACAGTAGGCCATTGTGTGCAGGTGGGAAAGGATGACAAAATGTACAAAACTGCATACACACAATAGCTGGATGTATATAAAAAAAAAAGCACACGAGTGCTTATCCTGTTATCCTGGAAATAACAGAACAAACAGACAAATCTTCGGCTCTAAACCACCGTCCCCCTCCTCGCCTCCTCGCCTCTTATGCTTGGACAAAAAAAACCAAGAGGATTATTGATCACCGTGACACATTTTTAGCAGGAAACGATAAACAGAAAACAAACTCCACGCTGTAACAGTCATACTGTGTGTGTAAAAGAACTTGGGGCAACACGGTATTTTCTCCCCAGAAAAGAGCGAACTTCGTAGAAAAGTCTGCTCTCTGAGTGGAGAAGCAACACTACGCGCTGAACCAGGAAGAAAATTAATGTGGACGTGTTGCTCTGTCTCTGTTTGTCTGCTCTCTCTCTCTCTCTCTCTCTCTCTCTCTCTCTCTCTCTCTCTCTCTCTCTGTTCTCTCTCTCTCTTTCTCTCCCTATCCCTCTCTGTCTCTCGCTCGCTTTCTCCTCTCTCTTTTTCTCTATGTCTCTAGCTCTGTCTCTCTCTCTCTCAGTGGCTTGCTCTCTCTCTGTTTCTGTGTCTCTGTCTCTCTCTCGCTTACTCTCTCTCTGTCTCTCTCTGTGTCTCTCTTGTTTCTCTGTCATTGTCTCTGTCTCTCCCTCTTCCCCCTCTATGAAAGAATAAATGAAAATAAAATAATAAATCTCCCTCTCTTTCTCACCCGCTCGCTCTCTCTGTTTCTCTGTCTCTGTCTGTCTGTCTGTCTGTCTGTATCTGTCTGTCTGTTTGCTCTCTCTCTCTCTCTCTCTCTCTTCTCTCTCTCTCTCTCTCTCTCTCTCTCTCTCTCAGGGATAGATTCCTCTTGTGTTCTATTATGCAATTTTAGTTAAAATTTGGGGCATATATTTCCCTTAGCATGAAGCCTATTGATGACGTGCACGAGAACCTCTAGTGTGTGTGTGTGTGTGTGTGTGTGTGTGTGTGTGTGTGTGTGTGTGGTGAGTGTGTATGTGTGTGTGTGTGTGTGTCGTGTCTGTGTGCTGCTTGTCTGTGTGAATCATATGCCTTTTAAAAAAAATCTGGGCCATATGTTCATGTAATTTGTCATTGGTGGTACTTTCCCAAACTGACAATATTGGTTAATTTTTTTTCTTTCCTCTTTTACCAAAATATTATGATCTATTGGCCAATGACCAACTTTGTTGACAGATGGTGGTGGTATGATGTTCTCAGTTGCTAACTTGTTATGTTTTATTTACTACTTACGTATTATCGGTCTTTCTGGTGTTTTTTTATTTTGTTTTTATCATGATGTTCATTTATTTGTTTATTTCTAATTTTAGTTCTCCGTGTTTGCACTTTTGTTATTCTATTATTGTTTTCTGTCCTTGTATCTTGTCTTCTGTTTACTGTTCGTGTTGTCTTGTTTTCGCTATTTGGTTTATTATTGTTGTTAGAGGTGGGTTTATTTTTTTAATTGATGTAATCCCTGATAAGCGCGGGGACTAGATGTCAAAAAGCACACGAGTGCTTATTCATTATCCTCGATATAAAAGAATTTGCCTTGCCTTGCAATTTGCCTTGCCTCTCTCTCTCTCTCTTCGTGGTCAGAACACCGCGCTGGCAGTTTGACGACCCGGGTTCGATTCCCGTTCGAGGGGATTTTTCCTCTGGGGTTGAAATCAGTGCTGACTCTACTCTATCCAAGTCCTTCGGATGAGACTATAAACCGAGGCCCCGTGTGCGAGCGCACGCATAACGAGCGCACGCATTATCCTCGATATAAAAGACTCTCTCTCTCTCTCTCTCTCTCTCTCTCTCTCTCTCTCTCTCTCTCTCTCTCTGTGCAGCTGTACAACTGAAAAATGCCTTCCAAAAATACAAGGAAATGACTGCTAATATGTTATCTAAGATATCTGACGCTAAAATACAGTTGGTTTTACTTTATGCATCCGAAATTTGGGGACTGACCAAGCTAGATCATTTAGAAAAAATACATATTATGTTAGTCTCTAAAAGATTCCTGGGTGTTCCAGTAATAACTTCAAAGAAGATGATCTATGGTGACTTCGGAAGATATCCCCTGTATGTAAATTCTTGTTTCTGCCTTGCGATATTGGCTTAGGTGGTTATAAATGAATACTAATAGATAACCTTTCAAGGCTTATCCGATGTTGTTTAATCTAGATAGAACAAGGAAGAATTGCTGGGTAACAAAAGTAAGGGAAATTTCATGCAGGACAGGATTTCAGTTTGTTTGAGAGCAGCCAGGTGCAGGGGATATTAAAGCATTCTTACATCTGTTTAAACAGAGACTACTTTTGTGACAGGGCGGTAAGTAGATTACTTCCCATGCGATGACAGCGTCGTGGATCTAAATTTAGATCCACACTTGCAAATTGTGCAACGTTCTGTACCGTTGGGGGATGCATACACTTTGTCCATAGCGGTAAAATGTAGAATTTATGCAGCTTCTTTCGAGAGGCCACATTCCCACTGTCTGACCGTGCTGTTGTCACTGAGAAGTTGTGCAGAGTTGTGACAGATCAAATATCTGTACTCTGTTACAAAGTGGCGCGAGCAGGATGGAAAGAACTTGGAGCTACTGATCTGAGCGTCAAATACGCTGGTCAGTACCCACTGTGCCTCGGGACGCGGCACAAAGTCAGCGGCGGTGGATGTGGCGGGGCGGTAATTAGATTAATTCCCAATCGCAGCGTCGTGGATCTAAATTTAGATCCACACCTGCGAATTGTGCAACGTTCTGTATTGTTGGGGGTGGCCGAAAACTCTCCGTTGTGTCACTTTGCCCATTGAGGTAAAATGTAGCCTAGTATTCAGGCAACCTGTCTAGAGACCATTATCTGACCGTTTGTGGTCGTTGAGATGTTGTACAGAGTCGTGGCAGATCCAAATCTATATGCACTGTGTTATACAAGAGTTGTTTTCTACAACAGTTGTTTTCCACGATTTAAAATCGCAATAGATATGAAGACTACAGATCACTTAAAACAATTTTTGAAAGAGAAAAATTTCTTAATGATATTGATACTTTATGGCTACTAATTGTCTGTTAAGAAATTATGTCCTGCCACTAAATGCAAATGTGCATCGATACAGTGATTCTCTGCAAAACAAACATTGCCCTTTTTGTATGTCAGTAGACGAACAATATTTTGTCTTTGACTGTCGAATATATTCGGATCTTAGAAATAAATTCCTGGGGAATTTGACTAAAGCTCCCATTCAAGTGTTGCTACAAATGTTCAAACAGTCACCAGATGCACAGTGTCTCCTGATATGTCTTCCACTCAGTTAGCAGAAGAAAGAGATGTATTGTCTGAAATTGATACATGTTTTTGAGGTAATGTGTGTTAGCTTGGCTGATACTGCTATTTTTTTTCCTTTTGATAGTGCACTCGAGATGTCTTGGATTTTCAGCCAGTGTCAAGCACACGTTCATATTGCAGGACGCTAGTTTCTTTTCAATGTGTCTTGATCTTTAAGTGATTTTGGTTTCAATTTTTCATGTCATTTTTCTATCCCTGAGTTGACTTTTGTATGTTTTGAATTTTATCAACATGCTCCTGCATAACCATACCCGTCCTGCAGTTGGTTGTATTGTGGCCTGAATCCGATGTATCGTTAAACCATTTCAGTGTTCAGTGTGCTCTCTCTCTCATCAGAAATATGATCTAATAGCATTTTGTGTATCAATACAGTAACATTAAATACACACGTGCACACACACACACACACACACACACACACACACACACACACACACACACACACACACACACACACACACACACACACACACACACACACACACGGAGCAACTTCAATAGAATTCGGTTATTCATCAGTTCCGCTATCCACTTCTGCGAAGTATCTAGGACGACAACACACTCTCCATGCAAAAATTCATCACCCAGACCTGTCAGTCATGCTACTATTAACTACGGCGTATTAGTGCGATTCGAAAGTACCTGTCAACTGATGCGACATCCAAACTTGTCACTTCTCTTATTCTTTCACGTCTGGACTATTGCAGTTCTCTTTTGGCTGGTCTGCCAGCATCATCTATCCACTCCCTGCAACGTATGCAAAACTCTGCAGCTCGTCTGGTCCTCAGAAAGAAAAAATCTGAGCACATTACCCCTATCTTGAAATCTCTCATTTGGCTGCCCGTACCACAGAGAGTAAACTACAAGATCAGTACCCTCTGATACAAATGTCTCCACAAAACTGCACCCTCCTACCTCTGTGAATGTCTTCACTTGAACACATATTCTCGCTCCCTCCGTTCGACCGCAGATACTCTGTCCTTAAGAATACCTAGATTCAACCTATCTGTGTTTCTGGTCCGTCGATCTGGAATGACCTCCCTCTCTCCCTCCGGCAAAGCCTACTTATGACACTTTTAAATCCAGCCTAAAGACACACTTATTTCAAACCTAAGATTTTCTCCTTTTGTTTCCATTTCTTATCTGTCCCTGCCTTCAACATCTGCCTACCAAAGTGTATAACCTTTCTAAGTGTGTGTGAGCGCGCGAGCGCGAGCGTGTGTGTGAGTGTGTGCGTGCGTGCGCGTGTGTGTGTACATTCGAATTTGCTAAAACTATAAATTGCTGTTGATTGCTTGTTGAATGCAAGCGCTTTGATTTGTTTTTACAAGATATAGCACTATATAAATTCCATGTATTATTATTATCATTATTATTATTATTATTATTATTATTATTATTATTATTATTATTATTATTATTACCGTAAAATCCCTAGCATAAGCCCACCATCTAGCAAACGCCCATCCCCCACTTTGGGCCAAAAGTTGTGCACAGGGTCCACCCTGCTTTTTTCAAAGAGACTATGCTCACTTTCACTAGGATTTGTGCAGACTGTTCTAAAAGTCATCTTTCCCCCTCCTTTACCTTTTTGTGTTTCCTTTTTTCTTATTCTTTGTCCCTCTCCTCACTCCCACCCATCCCCAACAAGGTGAATTAAAATTACGTCATGCTTTTTCCACTGACGTCTTTTGTCTGTCAGTGACATACTGGTACTTTGACGACGCTTCCTGATGGCCGGAAGTTGGTTCTTGAATCTTTGTGCCATTTTTGCAAAATGCCAAAGCGACAGTCTTACACTGTGTCTTTCAAATTGGAAGCCCTCCAGTATCTGGATAAGGAAGCAGGTGGGAATGTTTCGGAGTGTGCCAATGAATTTTCTGTGGATAGGAAGAGGATCAGGGAATGGAGTGAAAACAGAGATAGACTTGAACAGCAGTACGGAAAAGACAAACAAAAATGGAAACTGTCAAAATGACCAGCAGTTAGATCTGAACATGTCGACCAAGGTGTGCTGCATTATCAGGAAGATGAAATATCTGAAGGCAGGGTATTGGGAAACAAGGTCCTACAACGGAAAGCGATGGAACTCGTTGGCCTTTTTTGCCTCAAAGTCCCTTTATTTCTATTTTCATTCACTTCTACTCACGCGACCTAACTTACATGCTTAAGGGGTTTGTATTCACTCAATTACACGGTTGAGCACAAAAATTACTTTGTGCAAAGGGGTCTATCCTTAGCAAACGCCCACCCCCCAATTTTGCCCTAAATCAGTGCACAGGGGGGGTGGCGTATGCTAGGGATTTTACGGTATTATCATTATTATTATTACTATTCTTCTTCTTCTTCTTCTTATCATTATGTGTGTGTGTGTATTTGTGCGTTCGAACACACACACACTCAGAGACATACATACACATACATACACATATATAATACACACAGATGGATACACACACACACACACACACACACACACACACACACACACACACACACACACACATAATGATATACACACACGCCCACACAAACATGCACACACACACATACACGATACACACACCACGCACATACACACATGCACATACACACATACACAATACACACACACGCACATAGACATACACACGCACACACACATGCACAGACATCTAACACACACACACACGATACACGATACACGATACACACACGCACGCACACATACACACGCACGCACGCACGCACGCACGCACGCACGCACGCACACACACACACACACACACTTTGCTCAGTTAACATCAGTACTGATCCACTCCCCTAAACTCAGACCCCGTGTGCGACCGCACGCCGAGCATCTTGCTCACACGCTAAAACCAGCTCTGCCTTTCGGAAGAGTATGCCATTTTGTGCCCCTAAAATGGATGACAGAACATAGTTATGTTTAACAAACCGCTTGCGCACTGCTGAAATGGGAATGTGGCTGGCTGCCTGAATGGTGGGCAGCTGCTGCAGGCCAAACATAGCAGCAGGGAGGTGCTGGGGCGCTCTAGCTGAGCAACAAACACAAAAATATTCATCCCCCCCCAAAAAAAAACCCAACCCCCCCCCCAACCCAAACCAAAAGTATCCCCTCCTCTCCCCCTCTCCCCCCCCCCCCTACCCCCCCCCCCGTGATAATTAACTGACCAGAAATCGGTTTCTTTTTCTATTTTTTTCAAACAACTGACGCCGACTCATCTAGATGAAATAAATAACTATAAAACAATAACGGACATGTTACTTCATAATACAATAACGTTAGCATGTTATCTTTTAACCCCCCCCCCCCCCCCCCCCACACACACACACACACACCAATGGACATTCCGCAGAGTGCGGGCAGTGCAGGGCAATGTAGGGCAGTGCAGTCCAGTGGTCAGCTTGCAATGGCATGTCCCCTTCTTCACCCTGCATTTTACCCTGAGGCTGATGAATGTCAGTTTGTCATCCGTTCCCACTGGCACACAATGGCCTACTCCTGAGTACTTTGGGCTTCTTCGGGGTTGGGCGATGTGCGGGTTTCCATTTGATTGACACGATGATAATAATGTGAGTAATGTGTGGAATTCATGTAGTGCTAATGTTGTTAAACAGCAAATCAAAGTGCTGACATTTAAATCACAGGCACACACACACATTCATACACACACACATTCATACACACACATTCATACACAAACACCCACCCACCCACACACACACATTCACACACACACACATTCACACACATTCACACACACACACACGCGCATTCACACACACACATTCACACACACACATTCACACACACACACACACACACACACACACACACACACACACACACACACACACACACATTCACACACACACACACATTCAACCACCACACACACACACACACACACACACACACACACACACACACACAATTCACACACACACACACATTCACACACACACACATACACACACACACATTCACACACACACACACATTCATGCACCCCCCCACACACACACACACACACACATGTGAACATTCTAATAATCAGCTGGGATTCCCTCACAACACAGACACCCCCACAATGGCTGCACTACCGCCATCAATTCCTCCTTTTCTCTTCCTGCCTTCCTTCCTTCCTTCCTGGCTCTTGAGACAGCTCCCTGTTTCACCAGAGGGGAGATTGTTTGCCTTTAGAAGGGATCTGTTTTTTTGTCTACCAGCTGCATTCCAACTTCGGGGAGGATGTATAAAACACGGTACGTGCGTGCATGCATGTTTCTTTTTTGGTTTTTGATTTTAAATCATCTGTTGTTACTGGCACCCAATCATCTACTTTATTTGTAAAAAAAAAAAAAGAAAAAAAAAGAAGAAGAAAAAAAAGAAGCAAAAACGGAACAAATTTGAACAAGTTTCTGAGATGTTCTTGCATACGTTCTCACATGGAACTTTTGATGTGAAAGTCACATAGGACTTTCAGGGGGTGGAGTTGGCACTGAGTGAGGAGCTCTGGTGGAGGGAATCCTCTGTACAGCCCGCGTGTGGATGGTGGCTCCACCCCACGCCCTGAGATCCCGGGATTTGGATCGAACTTGATTGAACTTGATCGCACTTGATCAAAACAGATCGGACTTGATCGAACCAGATCGAAATAGATCGGACTTGATCAAGCTAGATTGCATTTAATTGAACTTAATCGCTCTTAACTTGATCACACTGGATGACACTTGACCTGACGACAAACCACGTGACCAGTTCCTTTTTCTCAAAACCCAACACCAGTGGTGGCCTGATCTTGATGACAGCAGGCTGAGAGAACAATGGCCACAACACCGGATATCTCCTCTCCATCAAAACCCCATACCAGTGATGATCACGTCATCCTTTCCTCCACCACTCACAATGACTGAATGACTGGATATTGGTGGTGAGGGAGGGTAGGGGGGAGGGGGGCAGGATGGTCTAGAGGTCAGACCAATCGTTGCTATCGTGACTCAGGCCAACACCCCAGGATGAGCCGTGGCTCCTTCCAACCGCCACCCAGACACCCGCTCAAGGAACAGATGACAAGATTTGCAAAACTGCATACACACGGGGACTGGATGTAAAAAAAAACACGCGAGTGTTTATTCCATTATCCTCGATATAAAAGAATAAATAATAAATAAAAAAAGAGATTTTCCCCGTGGAGGAAGCTTCAGAATGGACTCCACTCCCTGGAAAATGGTTTGGATGAGACTGTAAACCAGGCCTCCTGTGATAGGCAAGCAGAATGCCTTGTAGTGCAGCCGCCAAGGATTACATTCTGACATGAAGAGTGACAGTATGTCGGTTTGCATACACATAATCACTATCATAGTGAACACTATTAGCGTCGGAAACAATGAATATGTGCCCCATGGGAGACATGGGAAACACTGAAGTTTTGCAACACTTCTGGAACTGGGCAATTTGGACACTTTGGGTTTACCATAGATGTTCAGCACCTGTTGTGCTGCCCCCATCCACCCAGATTCATCCCCTCCTTCCTTCCCTCTCCCCTACCCCCTCCTTCTCTTTCATTCTGTGCTAGGAATCCCTCTTTTCTATCCCTATCTTTGTTTCTGCCTTGTTCCTTTTCATCGAGTCACAGTCTTCTGGTCTATTTTCTGCCTCTTTGGCCATTCTCCTTCCTTTTTCCCCAGAAACTAAAAGACAACAATTCCCTCCCACACCAAAGTCTGATGCACTGGGCCTGACTCGTCAGGTGCTTAATGGCACCGCAACGCATTTTCGCTCATGGGATAGACAACAGTTGCTGTCTGAGCGTTAGAGGAAGAGGAAAATGCCTTCGTGATTAGAGGGGCTTTATGCACCACATGAAATGATATAAAATCAAATGAGTGTGCCACCACAAAGACAGAGCGATGAAACTGTTCATTTTATTTCATTTTCATTTATTCAGTTTACGCCTGTCTGTGTAACTGTTTCGCTGTAACATAAGGAGGATGTTATGGGGGAGGAGAAGGACGATAGGTAAGGAAGGGGGTTAAGGGGGGGGGAGGAGGGGGCTAGTTGAGGGTGAAAGGATGAGAGCGGGGAGAGATTGAGGAGTGGGGGACAGATTTTAAGAAGGTGTGGGGGGGGGGGGGGGGATATATAGCCGTAGCAAAAGAATAACTAATGATATACACAGAGAAAAGAGAGAACTTGAACTCGAATGATTTATTAACAAAAAGGCCATTGGCCCATACATGAAGGGGGTTGCCGAACTGCTTAGTCAACTGCTTGGTGGGGGATAAAAGACAACACCAATAACAACAAAATATAACAACAAAATCAGTAACAAAAATATGACTTACATTGATAAGATAAAGATATATATATATATATAGAGAGAGAGAGACAGAGAGAGACAGAGAGACAGAGACAGAGAGACAGAGACACAAACAGACAGACAGACAGAGAGACAGACAGACAGACAGACAGACAGAGATAGAGAAGGTGCACACAGAATATCGAAACTGGCACAGTCAAATTCAACTACTCTGCCTATCTGTTCAAAACCGTCACAGGCAACAAGAAGTTACGATGTACAAAAATGAAACTGTTGTTTTCACTTTGACATGTCAGTACTGAAAGAATAATTCAACTGATAGAGATCCCCAATATTTTCCTTGATTATTTTGATATATGTATGTTTACAAGGCAGGACATTTGTGGGGCTTGGCTTGGCTTAATATCTGTATTCTTATGCATTAAAGCTATTAAAGATCATTCATTCATACATTTATTTTAACTCTGTGTCTCTCTGTCTCTGTCTCATACACACACACACACACACACACACACACACACACGTGACAAGATGGCGGAAGCGATCGGAAGCTGAAGCAAGGCTCTGCCGGTTAATCCCTTCCCTACCAAGAAGATGACAAGGCTGACCAGGTCCAGAGGCCTTGGCGGCTATTTACATTCAAAGCCAGCCACCAACACCAAGGGCAGCCAACCGAAAAAGGAAAATTCACTGTGTCAAGCAGCTGAAGTTTCGACACGACAGGATTCCGAGTCCCAGACAGCCTCCACCTCGACCAGTGAAGAACTTGGACAGAAAAAAACGGACCACGGTCCCCCAGCAGACACAGTGAGTGTAATTAGAGAGCTAAAAATTCTCGTTTCTTCACTGTGTGACAAAATAACATCACTTGAGCAAGGTCTAGATCAGCAAGACCAAACTGCTTGCAAAAAGAACCCTCCAGTGGAGAGATCTAGACGTTGTGTTGACAAGGAGACACAGACAGATAGCTCCTCAAAATTAACTTATGCTCAGGTTGCTAGATCAGCTGCACCAGTTTCTGCTAAAACAACACCTGCTAAAAAGTCCGGTACAGGACTGGTGCAACAAAAGAGCAAAACAAAAGCTGCACCCAAGGATGTAAAATTAAGAAAATCAGAACAAGCAGCAAATGATGTAACGACTGTGACTGACGTCAAACCACCACGACCTACAAAGAAAAATAATTCTAAACAGAAAGAACAACAAGACTTGCCACAAGTCGTGTTGCTCCACGATTCTGTGATGAAAGGGGTCAATGGGGACAGACTTGGGGTTTCATATGGATTCAACACCATGTGTTATAAAGCCCATGAAATAAAAGATTTGCCAACTACCCTGGACACAGCATTTTCCCACACTAACAAACCTTTAGATGCTGTTGTCATTCACTGTGGCATAAACGACATCAAGATCTCCGATCCCAGACATAGCAGCAAAAAATACATCGACTGCATTAAGGGTATTGCTGCTGATCACCCAAGCACAAAAATTGTTGTCAGCAAGATTGCTCCTGTTCGCAATTTTAAACTAAATGTGCAGAGAGAACTTTTCAATGCACTGATCAGCGCTGAACTTCACGATATTGTCAATGTTTCTTTAGTTCAGCATTCCAATCTTTCAACTCGCACTGGGGTTCAAAAGGATGGTCTTCACCCATCACGGAGAGGATCCAGTCAGCTGGCAGTCAACGTCGGCAGACACGTCCGTCAGCTGTTCTGGCAGACTCCGAGGAAGACCAGGAGACACCCAACTCTGCAGCCACGCAGCAGCAACTTTCCAGCGTTTTCCAGAGTCTTACCTCCGGTGGAGACAGGGGCCCGTGGTGGAACATGTATGAATGCTTGGGAGAATGGTACTGAATTTTAGATGAACTGATTAAGGAATTATTAGTGATGTATATTAATGTCATCTATGTAGTCTGGCGATTAACTATGGCGCACATTTTCTGATTGTATCTTCTATTGCCTAGATTTAGTCTACTGGTAATAGTTGTAGTTGAGCTATCTTGAATACATATTTAAGTTATTTATTTCTTTATTTTCTCAATATATCTATTTTTACGTTGTTTCTGTCTATTCTCACTTTCAAAATGGTACAATCATGTCCAGTGAAGATATTACAGTGGAACTGTAGATCGGTGATGACAAACCTCCACTATCTTATTCATCACCTTTCCACTACTACTTATGAAATCTTAATATTACAGTCATTGAATGTAAATGAAAACAATTTACCGAGATTGAAAAACTTTTCTTATCCTCCAATTCATGAAAACATTAAAAATGATGCAGAAAAGATAAAAACTGCCATATATATACATGTAAAAATGGAGTATAGTTCATGTATCTCACCAGCACCATCTAATATATTAAATTTATATTCATGCACAGCAAATGTAAAAGTAAATAGTCATCTCATAATAAATGTCGTATCTGTCTATCTCCCTAAAGGTCCAAATGAGGAAAACACTGAGTGGATTCGAACAATTCAAGATTCCAATAAAAAGTGGCTTGTTGTAGGCGACTTTAATGCACACTCACCCTTCTGGGAAAAGGGAAGCACTTCAGTAACTTGCAAAAGATTTGTTGAAAACACAGTGGATTCTTGCCTTTATTTATTAAATGACGGTAGTATCACCAGAGTCCCGGATATTGCAAGTCATAGGGCAAGTGCCATTGACCTATCTTTCATCTCTACTGTGCTTGCTCCAAATTGTAAATGGGAAACACATACCAACATTTTAGGGAGTGATCACTTACCAATTATAATTACTCTTAATGACCACTCTGTTCATTACAGTTATGATAAAGATGCTATTCCTAAATATAATTATAACCGTGCTGACTGGAATAAATTCAATAGCTTTCTAGCAGCAGTAAATACAGAAAGTATGAAAGATGATGATGTCGACGTTTTTTACCAAAATTTTATTGATGCTATCTTAGAAGTTGCTGATGATTCAATTCCAAAATGTTCATCTATAAAATCCAGCAAACATTCAGGTAATGTATGGTGGATTGATTCTTGCCAGAAAGCTGTAAATGAGAAAAAAGAAAGATTTAAAACATAATTATATAAAAGATCGGACTGAAAGCAATCATTTATTAAGGAAAAGAGCAAATGCTACATGTAACAGTATTGTTGCACAAGCTAAGCTCAGTTTTTGGAGTAGTTTTTGTACAAAAGACGTTTTTAACCATACAGATCTAAAAAAAGGTGTGGAGAAAGCTCAATGACATGAAAAATGGAGTTTGTTTACAGAATTGCCCAATCAAAATACAGGAAAAAGAAATTCTTTCTGATGCAGAAAAGGCTGAAATTTTTGTAAATATGTTTTCCGACACTATGAGTTCTCACAACCTTTCAGACAGATCTAAAACTTATAGAGAAAATGACGTCCAGAAAGATGATTATAAAGATCCAGTGAGTGATAATACACACTATGTGAATGCCCCTATTACGCTGCAAGAACTAAAAGATGTAATTTGTAATAAATATTACAAGAGTAAGATGCCCACTAAAAAAACATCAGTGGGAAAAGATGCAATTTCTAATGAACTACTCAGACATCTACCTAATAACTGGCTAATGTTGCTGTTAGATCTGTTTCAGCTGTGTTGGATTCATGGAGTCTTACCTAAATCTTGGAAACATTCTATTTTGATACCTATAGTAAAGCAGGGAAAGTCTAAGAGTGATAAGAATAACTATAGACCGATTGCATTAACTTCACATACAGGGAAGTTGATGGAAAAAATAATCTTAAATAGTTTGACATATTATTGTGATAAAAATAAGATAATACCTGTAAATCAGGCAGGATTTCGTAGGGGTAGATCTACAGTTGATCATCTAGTGAAACTAACTACTTGTATTAAATATCAGTTTGCTCAAAGGAGGAATGTACTTGCTACATTTTTCGAAGTACATAAGGCATACGATCATGTTTGGCATGAGAGATTGCTTTATAAGTTGAAATCTATTGGCCTTTCTGGCAGCATATATTTCTATATTAAAAGTTTTCTTTCAGAAAGAATTGTTCAAGCTAAAGTTGGAAATTGTTATTCTACCCAAAGATCACCAGACATGGGAATTCCACAGGGATCAGTAATATCACCGTATCTATTCAACATTTTATTATCTGATCTTCCTAGTATTTTGTCAAGTAATGCTGTTCTTGTGCAATATGCTGATGACATACACATGTGGATGGATGTTATAATGAAAAAGAAAACGCCCGAAAGGCAATTAAGCTTCTATCAAAAAGTATATCAAAAAGAACTTGACAAACTTAACGGCTATCTTTTAGAGAATGGCCTTTCACTTTCCCCTGAGAAAACCAATCTTGTACTTTTTAATAATGGTGTTGGACCACAAGTCTTACCTCGTTTTCGAGTAAATGGAAAAGATCTCGAATATAAACCTACAGTGAAATTTTTAGGTGTATACCTCACTTCTAAACTAGCCTGGAATCAGCACATTGAATTTTTAGCAACTAAAGCTAAGAACGTTCTTAATTTCTTGAAAGTTGTCAGTAAACAACCATGGGGGAAAGATATCACCGTATTAAAACACCTGTCCTTGGCCCCTTGTGCGCTCAAGACTGTCTTATGGACAAGAAGTATTTTTCAGTGCTCCAAATTACTTACTTAAGAAAATTCAAAGTCTTGATTGTAAAGCCTTCCGGCTTGCTTTGGGTGTACCACCTCATGCCTCAACTCTAGGCACATATAAAGAAATAGGTGTTCTGCCTTTAAATGAACATCGGCAACTTGCAGTGGCAAAATATGTCTTAAGAAGCACAGCAAATGAAAGTAATGTTGAAAAGGAAGTTCAGTTAAAGTCTGATATTCATTTTCCTAAAAGAGCAAGAACTATCAGCTCGCTTACCACAATTAGCACTTATACCTCCCCACTTTTTAAAGATTTAAAACTTAATTCCAATAAAGTAGCTAAATCAGAAGTAAATTTAGCTCCCTGTCCACCTTGGGAACTGCTTAAAGCTCACTTTGATATTGATTATTCCACTGTACGAAAAGCTGACAATATTAATATACTTACCGCATTTGTAAAAGAGCATATTCAAACTACCTATTCTGATCATCTCAAAATATATACTGATGGTTCCATTCTTAATACTAATGAGGGAGGTGCGGCTTTTATTATTCCATCATTGAAAGTAGAACGATCATTCAACCTGGGAAAAAATAAATCTATATTTACAGCTGAGCTAACAGCTATAATATTTGCGCTGTACTATGTACTTGACTTTCCTAAAGATATTTTCAACATACTTGTGTGTGTTGATTCTAAATCGGTTTTACATGCGTTGAAGAATTCTAATCTTAAAGTGAGAAAAGATCTTCTCATTGAAGTCAAGCATCTGGTGCATCTTGTTATTTTAAGAGGTAGTAATGTTACTTTTTGTTGGGTTTCCTCACATAGTGGAATCTATTTTAATGAAAAAGTAGACACCCTTGCAAAATATGGGGCAAGGAATAGAAAGGATTCTTGTGAAATAGATGTTGCATTATCTTTGCATGAGGGATACAGCTTGCTGCAAAATGCTTGTTGGAAGCATTTCAGAAAGAAGATCAGCGATTCTGGCTATCGGCTTTATGATAGCAGTACAAGTAATATGATAAATTTTCGAAATATCTTAACTCCTGACAAAGTCTGTGGTTTGTACAATCGCTTAAATGTGTTATCCCTCATGTACAGATTTAAACTAAATGCCTTTAAGACGAAATACTCAAAGGATGTAAACTGTATTTGTGGTGATAAGATAACGAACAGTCATATTCTTCTTTGTCAATATCTAAAACCACTTTAACCTGTTGTGCCTAATCTATCACTGGACCAGTTATCTGAACCATCGCGTTTGTTGGACATTGTGTTAGCACTAATAAGTAGTCCGATAATTCAGTATTTATAGTTTGTTAAAGTTAGCTTTATATTTTAACTTTGTTATCTGGCATTGGTTTCAGCTATTGTTCAGTTTTTCTTGTTCAGGTGTTTTTTGTTTGTTTGTTTGTTTGTTGTTTTTTTGTCTAAAATCACTTAATGTGAATAGACCTTAAACTAAAGAACACACACACATCTTTCGGATGAGACTATAAACCGAGGCCCCGTATGCGAACGCACGCAGAATATCTTGCGCACACGTTAAATCCTGTTCCGCTTTTCGTAAGAGTAGGCCATCGTGTGCCGGTGGGAACAGATGACATTTACAAAACTGCATACACACGGGGACTGGATTTTTAAAAAGCACATGATTGCTTATTCCATTATCCTCGATATAAAAGAATTAAAAAAATAATAATAATAAAACACACACACACACACATACACACACACAAACACACACACAAACACACACACACAAACACACACACACACACACACACACACACACACACACACACACACACACACACACACACACACACACACACATAAATAAAATAAAAATTTGATTGATTGATTGATTGATTGATTGACACCACACACACACACACACACACACACACACACACACACACACACACACACACACACACACACACACACACACACACACACAATTTGACGACCCGAGTTCGATTCCCTTTGGAGGGGATTTTTCCCCTGGAGTTAACATCAGTGCTGACTCTGCTCCCCCCAAAAGTCTGTCGGATGAGACTGTAAACCGAGGCCCCGTGTGCGAACACACGCAGATCATTTTGCGCACACGTTAAATCCTGTTCCGCTTTTCGTAAGAGTAGTCCATTGTGTGCCAGTGGGAACAGATGACAATATTTATACAACTGTATACACACGGGGACTGGATGAAAAAAGCACATGAGTGCTTATTCCATTATCCTTGATATAAAAGAATAAAATGAAATAAAAATAAAAAGATGACAAGATTTACAAAGTTTACAAAGATTTACAAAATTTGTATGTACACGGGGACTGGATGTAAAAAGCACCTGAGTGCTTATTCCATTATCTTTGATATGAAAGTATAAATAAAATAGATAAATGATAGAATAAGTAAACAAACACACACACTGTTCCACAATGCCAAATGATCAGAAAATAGACATTATCAGG
>CM060350.1:6310938-6320938 GCA_030674155.1 Stramonita haemastoma
TACTACTATATATATATAAATAGAAACACACATATATAAACATATATATATATATATATATATATATATATATATATATATATATATATATATATATATATATATATATATATATATATATATGTATGTATGTATGTATGTATGTATGTATGTATGTTTATATATATATGTGTTTCTATTTTTCAATCAAGCCTGAATAAATTGAATAAACTGTTTTTCAGTATATTAGCGTGTCAGTGCTAAAGTCTTAACAAAGCAAATCCGTTACATTTGAGGACGCATGTTTTATTATTGCTTTGGACACACTTTCCTCCCCCCCCCCCCCCCCCCTTCTCTCCCCCTGTGTAAATGTGTTTTGGTATATCAGTGGTCCAGGTGGTAACGCGCCTTGCCTAGAAAGCAAAAAGTCTGGGTCGGAGTGTGCGGTGGTTCGTACCCCGTCTGGGCCCAAAACTTTTCCCTCATCCATTAGACGCTGAGTGGTGGTCTGGCCGCTAGTCTTTCGGATGAGACGATAAACCGAGGTCCCGTGTGTTACCCATCATTATTTAGCGCACGCAAAAGAACCCATGGAAACAAGGAGGTTGACCCTGGCAACATTCTGTAGAAAAAAGCCACTCTGATAGGGAAACAAGTACACTTGCATGCAGGAAAAAGAAAAAAAAAAGGTAGGCCTGCACTTGTGGCGACGCTCTCTCCCCGGGGAGAACAGCCCGAAAATTCATGCAGAGAAATCTGCTGTGACATAAAGTGGTACAAATACAAAATACAAAATATATATTGTTATAAGTGTTATATCAGCCTTTTCGTTTCTTGAGATCTATTTTCCGTAGCAAAAACGACTTTTAAACCTTCCACCATCAAACTTATGCAATGGAACGCTAGATCTATCTCTGACTCCACTCTCCCCAAAAGTCCTTCGGATGAGACTTTAAACCGAGGCCCCGTGTACGAACACACGCAGAACATCTTGCGCACACGTTAAATCCTGTTCCGTTATTCGTAAGAGTAGGCCATCGTGTGTCGGTGGGAACAAATGACAATATTTACAAAACTGCATACACACGGGGACCGGATGAAAAAAAGCACATGATTGCTTATTCTGTTATCCTCGATATAAAAGAATAAATACATACATACATAAATTAAAAAAAAAAAAAAAAAAAAAAAAAAAAAAAATAAATAAATAAATGTCTCTTCTAACCTGCCCTATCTAGTTCAGCATCTTGCTAAGAATAACCAATTTCTGATATTACGATCTCTTAATGTAAACAGATCTAAGTTACCAATATTGCCAGGCTACTACTATCCACCCACATGTTAACAAACAGGTCAAGTTACAAAAGTTAATGTGGCAGTTTATATACAAATAGGAATAGAATATAGCCCAGTTCTTTATTTCTTTTATACCACTTTATGTCACAGCAGATTTCTCTGCGTGAAATTCGGGCTGCTCTCCCCGGGGAGAGCGCGTCGCCACAAGTGCAGCGCCTACCCATTATTTTTTTCCTCCTCAGGGATGGTGTCTAAACACGACACCTGTGTGCATGCTGGTTTTTTTTATATAAATAATTTTGTCATCCGCTCCTACCGGCACACGATGGCCTGCTCTTCCGAAAGGCGGAACGGGATTTTAACGTGTGCGCAAGATGTTTTACGTGCGTTCGCACATGGGACCTCGGTTTATAGTCTCATCAGAATGACTTTGACATTCAGTTCGATTTTTTCGTCAAACTGGGAAGAAAGGGCGAGCTGGGTACGAACCCAGAAACTTGGGTTTACATATTGGCAGGTGAACGTCTTAACCATCCTGCCACCGTCCTTCCCCTGCATGTTCCATCCCCAGCCCCCTGTCATTTACCAGATCTACACACATGTACTGTGAGAGTTAAAGTTAACGATCATTTCATTTTGCTGTGGTTTCAGTCTACCTGCCTAAAGGCCCACACGACTTTCATACAGAATGGATCCACAATCTTCCAGAAACTAAGGACAAATGGTTAATTGCTGGGGATTTCAATGCCCACTCTCCCTTTGGGGACAATGGCTGCACCTTGGCTAGTCATTAGAACCGTTTTGTTGAAAACATTGTTGACTCACAATTTTATCTGCTCAAGGATGGTAGCATAACACGCATCCCCGATATTTCCACTCACAGGGCTTCAGCTATTGATCTCTCTTTGATACCACCTTCTTTAGCGCCAGAATGTGAATGGAACACACATGATAAATATCTTGGTAGTGACCACATACCCATCATTATCACATTTAACCAGAATCTTATTCATTAGCTATTCACCATTAATGACATGGTTCACGAGAGGTCATTAGCTATTCACCTTTAATTAATGACATGGGTCACGAGAGGTCATTAGCTATTCTTTAATTAATGAAATGGGTCATGAGAGGTCATTAGCTATTCTCCTTTAATTAATGACATGGGTCATGAGAGGTCATTAGCTATTCACCTTTAATTAATGACATGGGTCATGAGGGTCATTAGCTATTCACCTTTAATTAATGACATGGGTCATGAGAGGTCATTAGCTATTCACCTTTAATTAATGACATGGGTCATGAGGGTCATTAGCTATTCACCTTTAATTAATGACATGGGTCATGAGAGGTCATTAGCTATTCACCTTTAATTAATGACATGGGTCATGAGAGGTCATTAGCTATTCACCTTTAATTAATGACATGGGTCATGAGGGTCATTAGCTATTCTCCTTTAATGACATGGTTCATGAGAGGTCATTAGCTATTCACCTTTAATTAATGACATGGTTCATGAGAGGTCATTGGCTAGTATTAATTATAAGCTCCATCACTCTCACAAACATGCTGACCATCAGTATTGTCTTTACTTCAGAGAAAAATTAACACAGTAGATTTTTGCAATGGATTTCATGAACCCTAAAAGTTTGGGGGGTTTTGCTGTCTGTTTTTCCAACCTTAAATAGTTTTAAGATAAGCACATCATCCATGAGGATGGGGTGGGGGGGGGGGAGGCTGTCAGTATGAATAGCATCCCCACCTTCTGGAAATTCTGTCCTATAAATTCCCTCTCTTCTATCTTTCTCTTTCTTTCTGCCTTGTTCTTTGTCTTCCTGTCACCTCCTTCCTGTTTCTTTTCTGTCTTCTTGGTCCATTGTCCTGCCTTTTTCCCCAGAAAGACTTAAAAGATACGATTCTCTCCCCCCCACTGAAGTTGGCTGCACAGGTCCAGACCTGTACGGTGCTTTACAGCAGCGCCAGGCATCACTGCTCCCAGACAGCTGTGGCTGTTGTCTGACTGAGCCTTTGCTGGAGAAGAGGATGGCAGAGGACTTTCTAAACTGTAGGAGCTAACAAAAATGTTTTCATTGTACATGAACACAGAATGAACAGAGGACTTTCTAAACTGTAGGAGCTAAAAAAAATGTTTTCATTGTACATGAACACAGAATGAACAGAGGACTTTCTAAACTGTAGGAGCTAACAAAAATGTTTTCATTGTACATGAACACAGAATGAACAGAGGACTTTCTAAACTGTAGGAGCTAACAAAAATGTTTTCATTGTACATGAACACAGAATGAACAGAGAACTTTCTAAACTGTAGGAGCTAAAAAAATGTTTTTATTGCACATGAACACAGAATGAACAGAGGACTTTCTAAACTGTAGGAGCTAAAAAAATGTTTTCATTGTACATGAACACAGAATGAACAGAGGACTTTCTAAACTGTAGGAGCTAAAAAAAAATGTTTTCATTGTACATGAACACAGAATGAACAGAGAACTTTCTAAACTGTAGGAGCTAAAAAAAATGTTTTCATTGTACATGAACACAGAATGAACAGAGGACTTTCTAAACTGTAGGAGCTAAAAAAATGTTTTCATTGTACATGAACACAGAATGAACAGAGGACTTTTTAAAAAGCTGGGTAACACGAAAACAGAGTGTTCACAATTCTAGAAATTACTATGAACAGAGAAATTTCGGAAACGGAAAAGTACGAACACAGAACTGTTTAATTCGTAGAGCCATGAACACAGAATATTCCTGATCATAGAAGGATCAACAGACAAATTTTGAACGTGGTAGCATAGAAACAGATTTTGTAAACTATTCTAGGATGAACTGGGAGTTTTCTTTATCCTGGAATCATAAGCACAGAATTTTGTGATTCGTACAACCTAGAAAATATCATATTCAGATTTGTAGAAACAGATCATTTTCCTCTTTTTTGTTTCTTGGTTCGAGCTCCGAGTTTCCCCAAAATTAAGATTTGTGTTTATGTGACTGCTTTTCCCCTTCCATTCAGGCAGCCGTATTCCGGATCCTGGGTTACAGGTGTAAATTGAACCTACCAGTTTGGTTATGACAGTCGGGAGGTACCTTCCTGCTCTTTCCGATTTTCAACTGTCGTCGGTATACACAAGTCTGAAAACACACAGGTCTAATTTGTTTAGAGTCTCCTCTAAAAAGACTTGACATTCGGTTCAATTTTCTCCTCAAACAGGAAAGAAAGGACACAGCTGGGAATCGAACCCCGAACCTCAGGGTTTTCCTTATTAGGCAGCTTGAACGTCTAAACCGTACTGCCACCTTCGCTCTTCAGTCGATTTTCTAAATCGTAGTTAAATATTGTCAGGAAAACGCCACTTGACCTTTGAGCTAATAGTGCAGTGTGGCCTTGGCTGAGAAAGAGACAATGGCCGGCGTGGGGTGACGCATAACGCAAAGCCTGGATGTGAGGGAAGACTGGGCCTGCATAGATAATGAGCTGACCCTCTTCAGCAGGGGCAGGAAGGACAACTCGATCTTCCTTCCGGTTCTGGCCTCTTCCCCATAAAATGGCTGCTTTGATGACAGACTGGCTGGCCTGGGTGAGTGAACCACTCGGTCTGAACAGGAACCACGCAAAACAAAATGTAATGCGTTGGGTTTTTTCTTCATAATCGACAGTTGTGTTTGGGCGTTCCCTAGCTTAACGCCCTTGGGGTATTGGGAACAGGCACTCTGTCTCCCTCATCTCACCTCACCCATCTTTCCCCCTGTGGGGCGTGTCAGCATGAATTATAGCATCCCACCTTCTGCAAAATTCTGTGCTAGGAATTCCCTCTTTTCTATCTCTCTTTTTGTTTCTACCGTGTTTCTTTTCTTCCTGTCAGTCACCACCTTCTTGTCTATTTTCTTCGCTCCTTGGTTCATTCTCCTGCCTGTTCTCCTCCAGGAAGATTTCAAAGATAACAGTCCTCTCCCACGTCGAAGTTGGATGGGCTGCCTGACTTGTCAGGTGTTTAACGGCAGCGCGATGCATTCTCGCTCATATGACAGACAATGCTTGTTGCTGTCTGAGTGTTCGACGAAGAAGAGAAGTCCTCAATCAGAGAATCCCTGTAAAACTGCTATAACTACACACTGGATCAGAAAGTCGTGTTTATACTGTATGAGTCTTTTAATTCAGTAAGTGAGACTTTGTAAAGATGATTCAGTTAAGCAACATTTTGAAAGACAGGGAGGGACATACCTGAATTTCTCCAAATTAGAAATGTCAAAACACTAATCTGGCCTGCACTGCTGTAAGGGTCAGAAGCCTGGACACTAAAAAACATTGGAAAGAGAATAAACACAGTCCAAATGTGGTTCTACAGGCTACTTCTAAAAGTCCAATGGTCAGACAGAAGAACAAATGAACGCATTCTCGATGCTAAAATTAATAACTGCAGGCTGAGATACGTTGGTCATACAAACAGAAACACAGAAAAATCTGATGAGGACAGTTCTCCAAGGTAAAGTTGAGGGCAGAAGGAAAAGAGGCAGACCACCAACATTATCCTACATTGCCAACATCACTGAGATCAGTGGTCTGGGAGGGCTACAGGAGATGGTAGAACTCAGAAGAGACAGAGAAAGATGGCGAACCCTGGTGGTGGCATTGTGTGGAGCTCCTTCCGACGGCAGAGGCGATTGAAGCAGTGAAGTAGTTAGGTAGTCTGAATACCTCTCTGGCTTCATAATGATTTGTTCATTTCATAAGGGAGAGTACAAATGAAAGTGTTGTGTCAACAGCTTGTCAGAAATTAAGCCATTACACTACAAAAGCTGTTTGTTTATTGACATAGTGACGTCACACAACAACAGCTGTTTGTTTATTGTCACAGTGACGTCATACTACAACAGCTGTTTGTTTTTTGACATAGTGACGTCACACAACAACAGCTGTTTGTTTATTGTCACATTGACGTCATACTACAACAGCTGTTTGCTTATTGACATAGTGACGTCACACAACAACAGCTGTTTGTTTATTGTCACAGTGACGTCATACTACAACAGCTGTTTGCTTATTGACACAGTGACGTCATACTACAACAGCTGTTTGTTTGACACAATGACGTCACACTACAACAGCTGTTTGTTTATTGACACAATGACGTCACACTATAACAGCTGTTTGTTTGACATAATGACGTCACACTACAACAGCTGTTTGTTTATTGACACAGTGATTTATTTCAAGCTGTCACAGCTGTTTGTTGTCTGGAGGTGGTAGTGCTGTGTTCCTCAGCTGGAGGTCCCAGGTTCACACTGGTCAGAGCGGTGTGTCTGACGCCACGCTAGTGTGCCCATCAGTGGGGCAGCGGCATTTCAGCTTCAGGAATGTCCAAACACGACAGTAGGGAGCATACAGTTTTATGTGTGTTTTGTCATTTGTTCTTACTGCATTGGCACGAATGGCTTACTCTTCTGAAAGGCAGAACGGGTTTTCACGTGTGCACAAGATGTTCTACGTGCATCCGCACACGGGGCTTCGGTTTTGGTTTGATCTGCAGGACCCTGAGGGGAGTGGAGTCTGCACTGACGCTGACTGCAGGCAGGAGTCACCACACAGCGTCTCCGTGCTGGCTCCGTCCCTGGCCCTCCAGCTGCGAGCACAACGCTGCTGTGACCACTCCGCTACAGCAAAACTGAACAAGATATGGAGAAGCGACAACATCAGCTTCAAAACAAAAGTCAAATTGTTCAGATCCCTGGTCATCTCCATCTTGCTCTACGGCTGCGAAAGTTGGACAATGACCGCTGAAACCACCAAGCAGATCCAGACGTTCGAGACAAAATGCTTCAGGCGACTGCTTGGAATTTCCTGGAAGGATAGGAAAACAAACACCTATGTGCGAAGTCAAGTCGCACTGCTGGCTGGTCCTCAGGAACCCCTACTAGCCACTGTCAAGAAAAGGAAGCTGGCATGGTTCGGCCATGTCACACGCCACAACACCCTCCCCAAGACAGTCCTACAAGGAACGCTAGAAGGTGGCAGACGCCGAGGCAGACAAACCAAAAGCTGGATGGATAACATCAAGGAGTGGACCCACCTGGACAGTCCAACACTCATTCGGAAGGCGGAGGACAGGGCTGGATGGCGACGGCTGGCTGCAGAATCGTCTCTCATGTCTCCTCCACGACCATCCCGGTCATGAGAAAGAAGGAGAAGAAGAAGATATAATGGAAAGACATGAAGGCACTGGCAGGTCTGCACTTGAAGCTGACATTGGAGATCTTGAAAAATCCCCATCCTTGATTCATTAGAGGCCACCGAGATTCGAACACTCGACTTGAAGGACCCTCTCCCCCAAAGTCCTTCGGATGAGACTATAAACCCGAGGTCCCGTGTGTGAATACGCGCAAAACATCTTGCGCACACGTTAAATCCTGTTCCACTTTTCGTAAGAGTAGGCCATCGTGTGCCGGTGGGAACAAAACTGCATACACACGAGGACTGGAAGTAAAAAAACCCACAAGAGAGCTTATCCCATTATCCTCGGTATAAAAGAATAAAATAAAATAAAAACAAATGGGATTGAAGAAGGAAGGTGTCAGCTACTCTGCTATGGCGTCCCTCACACAGCAATTCTACACCAGCTGGTGGGGATTTTTTAACGCAAAGGGAGAGCAATGCTCATCAACTGAAATGTAAAGTCATGATACGAGTTATTCACCATTGACCGAAAAAATTGTGCAAACTGTATCGTGGGCGCACCTTTTGATAGTCAAACAAATTAGAATGTGCACGCGTGTGCATGCACTTATACACACAAACAGGCGCGCACGCACGCACGCACCACACACACACACACACACACACACACACACACACACACACACACACACACACACACACACACAACCACCACCACCACCACCACCACCACCAACACCACCACCACCACTACCAATGTATGGACACTGTTATTAACACCATTGACTAGAAAAGATATATCACCACAATTATTTACGCATGTGCGCACGCACTCGCTTACGCACATATAAATGCACGCACGCTGGTATACATACAAACACGCCCCCCACACCTCATCCACACCCACCCACCCACCCACCCACCCTCTCTCTCTCTCTCTCTCTCTCTCACACACACACACACACACACACACACACACACACACACACACACACACACACACACACACACACACACACACACACACACACACACTCCAATAACTGTAATGTGTAATGTTTTAAAACCATTGGCAAGAAAGACATGAATTTACAAACAATTCAAACAATCAATACAGCCAAAAATATGACATACTTATTTCATGAGCACATGTGCGGCATGTAGCGGCATTCCAGCTTCAGGAATGTACAAACACGACAGTAGGGAGCATACAGTTTTATGTGTGTTTCGTCACTTGTTCTTATTGCATTGGCACGAATGGCTCACTCTTCTGAAAGGCAGAACGGGTTTTCACGTGTGCACAAGATGTTCTACGTGCATCCGCACACGGGGCTTCGGTTTTGGTTTGATGTGAAGGACCCTGAGGGGAGTGGAGTCTGCACTGACGCTGACTGCAGGCAGGATTCACCACACAGCGTCTCCGTGCTGGCTCCGTCCCTGGCCCTCCAGCTGTAAGCGCCACGCTGTGACCACTCCGCTACCACCACCACTCCCCCCCCCCCCCCCCCCCACCCTTTTGAAGGGAACGCTGATATAAATGACGGGACCTTTAAAGTGCATAGTTGATCTTCTGCATGTGTATATAGAAAAATTATATGTAATGGAAAGACGTGAAGGCACTGGCAGGTCTGCACTTGAAGCTGACCTTGAAGATCTTGAAAAATCCCCATCCTTGATTCAGCAGAGGCCACCGAGATTCGAACTGACGACTTGAAGGCGCCATAGGATTGGAGAGGGAAGGTGTCAGCCACTCTGCTATGGCGTCCCTCACACAGTGATTCTACACCAGCTGGTGGCGATTTTTTAACGCCAAGGGAGAGCAATGCTCATCAACTGAACTGCAAAGTAATGATACGAGTTATTCCCCGTTGACCAACAAACTGTATCGTGCGCGCACCTTTTGATAGTCAAACAAATTAAAATATGCATTCGCGTGCGTGCACTTATACGCACGAACAGGCGCACAACACCACACACACACACACACACACACACACACACACACACACACACACACACACACACACACACACACACACACACACACGTCTTTTATCTCTCGGACACATTTTTAATAATTATTCTCTCCTGACGATTTTGCTGTTTATCTCAGTAGCAGTCCGGTTGGTATCTACCTTTGATAGATGTTAGCTGCTATGTGAATGTACTGCTACGTTATTCTAGTTACCTATGCTACTTATGTTATGCTAGTTATGTTGTAGAATTTTTGTTACAATGATAACTCATACACACACACACATACACACACACGCACACGCGCGCGTGCAGACACACACATATATTTACTCTCACCCGCGCACACTCGCGTGCCCTCAGACACACACACACACACACACACACACACACACACACACACACACACACACACACACACACACACACACACACACACACACACACACACACACTCACACGTCTGATATTACTGTTTTGTGGAAGGACGTTAAACTGAAGAACTAACACACACACACACACACATGTAAGTACATACGCATGTACATACGCATGTAA
>CM060350.1:6325938-6330938 GCA_030674155.1 Stramonita haemastoma
CTGTGTTAGTGTCCACCCATCTTTTCAAGATTTTGCCTGTGCATGCATGAATGTGCAATGATTGCAATGCTGTTGATTCATTAGTTATAAAGCCAGGTATGGACTCTTAATTAATAACTAATTATTTATATGGGATATTGAAGGACTTTGTGACAGTGATATTTGTTCACTTGCTCTGCATCGTTTAACATTATAAACGTTTGTTTTGCACGTGCCTTGGTGTGTCGATGTGTTAGGTGTGCTGGAATGTTGTCAGCCTGCCTACACAGTGTACGGCATGTGATGAAAATGACTTAACTCCCCTGTCTCCCAATCGTGTTTGTGTTATGTTGACCGTTGCTAGGCAGTGAACGCTGGGCATAGCGTGGGCTATGGGTCGCTGTTAGCTCCCTTGCCTATCCCACGTCCGAGTCGACTGGCACATTGAACGATGACTTTATACCGCAACCTGTCAAAAGAGAGGTGTTTATGTTGACATGTGCAATGTCTGATAACTCAAACGTTAAAGAAGGCAAACTACAACCTACATTGGACTGTCTCCAGAAAAGGTTTTCTTGTGATGCAAAGGAATTGATCTCATGGAGAAACTGTCTTTTTTATCGTTATGCTGCTGTTGATAACGATTGTACTATTATTGAAAAAACTGACTATGATTGTAAAGATGATCTTCTGTCTCTCCCACTGTGGATCAAGGAACCAGTGCCCGACCACCTGGCCAAGTCAGTCCTCCGTGTGTTCCACAATGAATTAAAATGTGTGACTTTGTCCCTGTACTTCACTCAGCAGGGAACAGGAACCCTTCTATGCCAGGGTGTGGACTGTGCAAAATGGTCCAAGTATGAATGTGAATTGTTGAAAGACATTGTTATGGAATGTTGTACTAATGATGATTCACATACACTACAACAAACATTACTAACACTTCCTCTGACTTTTTTGACTGATGATGGTAGCAGTGTACCTTTGTCTGCACCCTTACATGACCACATGTCAGATGTTTCTCCTCCCCCTTCTGCTACAGCAGAGGAGTCTCTGCATGACAATGTTCTACTGGACTCTATGTTAGACACCTCTGTTGTGTCATCTTTCACCAACAAAAATGATCTAAGCCAAATTATTCCCACTGATAACCAAGATAATGGTTCTGACAATGACAAGCATTCCGAAGCGGTTGTTACTCCTAACATAATGTCTTCTCCTAGTGCCAGAACACCACACAGAGCTAAAAGCGTGAAGCAAACACCCAAACTGCTGAAGCAGTCCAGACGTCTTCGAAGACGAACTTTGTGTCCTTCACAACATGCAAACAAAACACTGACTGACAAACTGCAGACTATTGAAGAAACACTGGACTTCCTTCTTACCAGACACACAAACCAAGAGGCTGAATTTTCTTCTATTCTGGAAGACTGTAAATATTCTATAAAAAATGACCTCAAGCATCACATTGACTTTAGGGTGAAAACAGTTCTTTCTGCTATTGATGATCTGCAGACTAGTGTGGCTAAATGTCATGCAGCAATCAACAGTCTGGTCAAGGAAAATCACTCACTAAAAACATGTCTGGGGACAGTGCACTCTGAGATAAGACACTTAAAGCAAAAACCACCCCCAAATAAAAGTGTATGCACACAGTGTGACCTTCCACCCACAACTATAACTGACAAAGTTGTGTGTGGTAAAGCAACAGAGGAAAGGTCATCCGGTGATCCTTTGCCACCTCTGTCAGCTGTTCCCACAGCAGTACAGGACAACACTGTTGATCCTTCTGTGAACAACATTGGGGAGGAGTCTGCACAAGATAACTCCCCACCTCAGAATCCAAGCACAGAGGTTGAAGTAGCCATTATCCCTGTTGAAAACCGATATGGGGTACTGTCAACTCTCGACCAAGACCAGGAGCCTATTACCCAAACTCCTGGCTATTCAAGCGCTGAGTCTGTTGCCTCAAAAGCTAGGAAACAAACCAGTCTTGAACCCAAGCAACTGGCCACTGACAAGATAGATAACCCTGAACACGTGTTGAGGAATGTTTCTATTCCTGCTGACATTTCTTCCTTCTCATAGGTGACTCTGTCATTAAATATGTTAATCCTAGACGATTGGATACACCAACGAACCCATTGTTCAAAGTCTGCATCAAAGGCTTAACTGTCTCTAATCTTATTGAGTGGCTCAGAGATATGGCGCCACAGGGACAAGTCAGCACAGTCATTGTGCATGTGGGAGTGAATGACTGCTCTAGTGGTCCTATCCCAACCCAGACTTGGAGGAAAGCCATCTCTTTATGTAAGAACTGTTTTCCCAGAGCCTCTATCACCTTCAGCTCCATACTTCCAGCTCGTGGAAGGCACCAACTGAACAATTCTATTGCTCCATCAAACAGAAACCTACAGGAAGCTTGTACCAGCATGCACATTGATATCTTGGATCATTTCAAAACTTTCATTACCCCTAATGGTGCCCCACGTCAGGCTCTCTATAACGATTTCATTCACCCTAGTATTAAAGGTACAGCTCGTCTCGCAGTCAGCTTTAAACAGTTTCTTCCCCAGCCACACACACAAATCTTTGCATCCAGTAACAGTGAGAACCCCCCTAGAAAGCGAGCTAGTGTGCCTCGTGTTGTTTCCAACACAAGAGATGCTAAGCAATCATCTCGGCATTGGCTTGGGGGTGAACCCAGAATGTCAGGTGCATCCAGGAACCTAACTGTTCCACCCATGTTATCTACACGCAATTTCCCCCCTCTGCCCTCCCGGAACAGCCCTTCTCTGGTTGGGGACAGGAAGGATCCCTGTATTCTGGATCTGTCCTCTATGTCCAGACCAAGGTCGGATGAATGTACAGGGGATGCACCTGCAGGTGCTGAAAGCTACAGACCACAGATTGACAGGGACATGCACTTTCCTTATGCTCACTCAGCTGTTCCTCCACAACACCCCCTTCTTCCGTCTTATCCTAATTACATGACCCCTAATACCTCCTACCCCAGACTCCCCCAGCCTTATTCTTTCTCCCCTTACAGTTTCCATGTTAGAGACTTTGCTCCTAAACAGGCAAATTTTCCATTTCACACTGTAGCCTCAGGTTTTTACCCTCAAAGTAGTGCTGACACTCACACTGGCTTTCAGCCAATCCTGCTGGTCAATATGCTCAGCACTTAATGAACCTAGCTTCCCAAATGAGAGCATATTAAGAGGGTCTACTACATGTAAATTTAAGCATAGCCTGTGTGTGGGTTTTTTGCGTGTGTTTGTGTGTGTGTTTTTTGTGTTTTTTTGTGTGTGTTTTTGTTTTGTTTTTTTTGCAAGCGCAAAATGAACATGTTGCAGTGTTTGTAATTTGATAATAAAGATTAAGCTGTTATTTTGCACATGGTGTTAAAGTTAAAACTTGAATAAATACTTGCAACATATGCTCTTTTTTCTCTTATTTAATGGGCTCCTGTGCTGCCCTTCATCTATTTGTTATTTTGTGGGTTTCCCATGATATGTCAGGTTGTTGCTGTCAAGAGGCAAATCATATGGGCCAGGCTGGTACTTGGACAAGGGAGTTAATTCTGTTTTGAAAATCATACGGTCTGGCAGGAGTATTCTCCCCTGACAGAGTTGGTGGATATTGTTTAAAGCTGGACAGTCAAGGTTATTTTTGGACTGGTTGAGATTTTGCAGCTTGATTTGTATTCACTTTGTGGTTGTGCTTGCTTTTTTTTTTTGCTTTTTTTTTTTTCTTTGCTTATTCAAGTTTGCCTTTTACTGATATTTTCCATTCCATATTTTTGACTTCTTGCTCCTTTTTTGTGCTTGTTGGTGGAGTGAGAGTTGTGGGGGCATATTTTGATTTAACTTTTTGTCTCCACTTGGAACTTTGTACTGTCTATTTGCTAAAATTGTGTAAGTTAAGAATAAGATTGTTACAGTGAATGAATTTTTTTTTCCTGTTTTGACTAATTGTATACAGTATGGCAAAAGTGCCCGATACCAATGGTTGGCTAACAACATATGGGTTCAAAGTAGGATTCTTAAATATTTGTCACCTGCTAAATAAAGTTTCAGAACTACCCTCTATTTTGTCAAATATAAATAGTCCTTTTCACGTTTTTGGTTTTTCCGAATCAAGGTTATCACATTATGTGGCAGATGATATAGTATCTGTTCCATGCTATAACTCTATCAGACAAGATGCCAAGACTAGATTAGAAACAGGATTAATAATCTATATACATCAGTCAGTAAACTACAAGCAGATAACTTTATTTGATAACTATGGCATTGAATGCGTCTGGTTAGAAATAAACCTGAAAGGAAGTAAACCAATACTTGTAGGATTTTTGTACCGAAACCCAGATGAACGCATCAATTGGTTTGATAATTTTGAACATATGATGGATGATGTTTGTAACTACTCAACAGAAATAATTTTACTGGGTGATTTCAACATTGATCTGCTTAAGCCTAATGATAAGTGGAAACAAATATTTGCAGTGTATAATCTGTCACAACTGGTAAACACTCCCACAAGGAAAACTCTGCGCTCTGAAACATTGATTGACCACATATATACAACCAATCCATCTAACATTGTTGAACTGTCTGTACCTATATATGGTCTTAGCGATCACTATCCTGTATGTTTAACCTGGTCCAAAAAAGGTGCTAAAATCCCCAGATGCAAACACAAATACATTTCTTTTCGTAGCTATAAAACATTTAATGTAGAAGATTTTTTGTCCGATTTATGTAAAGCAAATTTCTCAGTTGTTTATCAGTTTACTGACCCAGACAAAGCACTTGCTGTTTGGTATAGTATCTTTTCATCAATATATAATAGTCATGCTCCTCTTCGAACCAAACGAGTTAAAGCTAGAGATAAACCCCTATGGTTAACTGATGAAATCACTAAAGCTATAGCCCTCCGAGATAACTTACTAAAATCAACAGGGAAAGATGACAGATTTAAGGAACAGCGTAATAAAGTGACTTTCATGAAACGAATTG
>CM060350.1:6343438-6353438 GCA_030674155.1 Stramonita haemastoma
TCAGTAAAATAAGATGCACAAAGTTTGATAATTTTCCCATCAAGGCCATCCATGCCTTTTGTATTAGTTTGTTTTAGTTTTACTAGACTATTATAAACTTCAAATACTGTTATAGGTGGTATTGATAGTTGTGTATGTATATTTTTGGTTTTGCAGAATTCACTCAGAGGCAATAAATCATTCGTGGTTGATTTGTCATTTTGAATTATCTTGTCCGTTATATTTGCAAAATGGTGATTCAAGTCATCCACGGATAAGTTATGCGTTTGATAAGTTCGTGTTTGAAGTTAGTTTGTTGGTCAAAGAGTTTATTGCTTTCCATACAGATTTTGGATCTTTATTGGTACCTGCTAGATCTATGAAATATTTCTTTTTTGAAGCACGTAAAAGAGAGTTATATTTGTTCCTTTGTTTCTTATATTCATCATGTTTCTTAGAAGCTAGTAATGAGTCTCTAATATGTCTAGCTTCTTCTATATCTTTTGTTAACCATGGTGGTTTAGGATTATGTTTTATTCTTTTAGATTTTATTGGAACATGTTTGTCATATATGGATTTGAAGGTATTGTACCAAAATTGCAAAGCCTCATCGGGGTCAGTATAATGGTAAACATTACACAGATGAGATTGAGCTAAATCAAACAGAAATGCTTCTTTGTCAAACTTAGAAAAGCAACGATAAGTGATTGTTTTGTGTCCAGCTTTTGGAATTTTTGAGCCCTTTTTGAACCATGTTATACATACAGCTTTGTGATCACTACATCCAGTAATAGGTGCGCAAACCTCAACTATGTTTTGTTTATCAGTAACGTAAATGTGATCAATTAGAGTTTCAGAAGATGCGGTAATTCTGGTAGGATTCTGTACAAGTTGGGTTAGGCAGCAATTGTCACAAACTTGTTTCCACTTGGGGTGTTTTTTTCAATAAGTCTATATTAAAGTCACCCATCACTAGGGTCTCTTTAGACTGTAAAATGACGTCATCCATCATGGAATTGAAAGAATCAAACCAGTGACTTCTTTCTGTAGGGTTCCTATATAGAAAACCTGCAAGTAATGGTTTGCTATGTTTTAAATGAATTTCTATCCATATAGATTCAATTCCGTGGTTAGCTAGATTGTCTATTTGCTTTATTTTCATTGATTGTGTATAATACAATAGCAGACCCGTTTCGTTTTTACGTTTTGGGTCCATACGGATAAAGCTATATCCTGCTATAGATAAGTCGGAATTGGAAATATGCTCATGTAAATGAGATTCCGCGATGCAAAAAATATGGAATTGTTTCCCACCATTACATAAGATGGACGAAATATCTGTCAATTTGTTTGCAGCGTGGTTAATATTCAAATATCCAATTCTAAGCCCTTCTTTGGAGGGCCAGGAATCTAGACAAGAAGGCATGGTGTGAAAGATAAATTTTCCTATTCTTACGAATGAAATGGCAACAAGGAATATTCTAAAATATCAGAATAATTTAAACAAGCCCACAAAGATGTTTAAAAGAAACAAGAGAGAGAGAGAGAGAGAGAGAGAGAGAGAGAGAGAGAGAGAGAGAGAGAGAGAGAGAGAGAGAAGAGAGAGAGAGAGAGAGAGAGAGAGAGAGAGAGAGAGAGATTTTATTCTTTTATGTCGAGGATAATGGAATAAGCACTCTTGTGCTTTTTTCCATCCAGTCCCCGTGTGTATGCAGTTTTGTAAATGTCATCTGTTCCCACCGGCGCACGATGGCCTACTCTTACGAAAAGCGGAACAGGATTTAACGTGTGCGCAAGGTGTTCTGCGTGCGTTCGCACACGGGGCCTCGGTTTAAAGTCTCATCCGAAGGACTTTTGGGGAGATTGGAAGTCAGCACTGATGTTAACTCCAGGAGAAAAATCTCCTTGGCCGGACTCGAACCCGGGTAGTCAAATTGCGAGCGCAATGTTCTGACCACCAGGCTATCCGTCCCCCTTACTACCTTACTACCCCCCCCCTGCTTACGTGTGTGTGTGTGTGTGTGTGTGTGTGTGTGTGTGTGTGTGTGTGTGTGTGTGTGTGTGTGTGTGTGTGTGTGTGTGTGTGTGTGTGTGTGTGTGTGTGTGTGTGTGAGAGAGAGAAAGAGAGAGAAAGAGAGAGTGAGAGAGACAGAGACAGAGACATAGAGACAGAGAGAGACAGAGAGAAGGTTCTAAAGGAAAATCGATTCATCCTCTTTTCACACTTGACTTACTACAGGGGCAATAACTGCCCCACTGAGAAAATAATGTGTCCTAAAAGTTGTACCAGTAAACATGTATGCAAGTTAACAGAATTTTGAATACTTCAAAATAATGAAATATGAATATAAATAATTTCAAGCAAAGGTTATTTCAGACTATGTTTTACTGAAAAACTGAAACAACAAACCAAAGCACAAAAAAAACAGTCACCGTCAGAGTTCGTTTCCACACCTTTGGTTTTGATAACAACATCAACCGAACAAAAAACGTATCACTTAAAAGCATCAAGACAAAAGGCAAATTAAGTTCTACTTGATAAAAAGAAAACAACAACCGCAAAACCAAAATCACAAAAACCTCTCTAGTTAAAATATTATATCATTTCAAGACCTCGGGTTCCAGTAATAACTAAAAGCAGAAAACCAACAACAAAAACACAAACAAAAAAAACATCAAACCAGTATCAAGAGTTATGTCAAGTTCTTTACATCCATTACAAAAAAGAGAAAAGAAAAGAAGCCACCAATACAACTTGGAAGATGATGTGGCTGTGTATAGATCTCCATCAGCAGTGGTCTGTCTGCACTGCCAGCGGCAATCCATTGGAAATTCTATAATTACACAATTTGCCTTTACACAATTTGTCTTTGGCTTGTTTTAAAACTGTCAGGTCTCTTTACAAATTAAAAAATAGAAACCAAGCTATTTGTTTATATATATTTTACCAAGATCACTTTCTATCCAAAAAAAACCAAAAACAAATTAACTCTGAAATATGACAAAGAACTTATCAGTTTCCTGTTACCTGCCTTACCCCCCTTTAAAGTATGCCCACACACAACACTGTCAGGTATCTAAAACCAACATAACAACTGCAGCAAAACGTTATTAGCCATACACATATACACCAGTTTAAACAGAAAAGGTTTTTTTCAGGAATAGCAGTCCATTAAAAAAAAAACCATTATGTGCTTTTTATTACGACTCGGACGACTACGACGAAGACGATTGCGTCAATGACGACGACAAACAACAACAACAACAACAACAACGACTACTACTACTACCGTAAAATCCCTAGCATAAGCCCACCATCTAGCAAACGCCCACCCCCCAGTTTGGGCCGAAAGTTGTGCACAGGGGTAACTACCTAGCAAACGCCCACCCTGCTTTTTTCAAAGAGACTATGTTCACTTTCAACAGGATTTGTGCAGACTGTTCTAAAAGTCATCTTTTCCCCTTCTTTACCTTTTCGTTTTTCTTTCCTTTTTTCTTATTCTTTGTCCCCTCTCCTCACTCCCACCCATCCCCCAAAAAGTGAATTAAAATTACGTCATGCCTTTTCCACCGACGTCTTTTGTCTGTCAGTGATGTACCAATACTTTGACCACGCTTCCTGAAGGCCGGAAGTTGGCTCTTGAATCTCTCTGTGCCATTTTTGCAAAATGCCAAGGGACAGTCTTACACTGTATCTTTCAAATTGGAAGCCCTCCAGTATGTGGATAATGAAGCAGGTGGGAATGTTTGGGAGTGTGCCGTCAATTTTCTGTGGATAGGTCGAGTCTTCTACTCACACGACCTAACTTACATGCTTTTGGGGTTTGTATTCACTCAATTACACGGTTAAGCACAAAAATTACTTTGTGCAAAGGGGTCTATCCCTAGCAAACGCCCACCCCCCAATTTTGCCCTAAATCTGTGCACAGGGGGGTGGGCGTATGCCAGGGATTTTACGGTACTACTACTACTACTACTACTACTACTGCTGCTGCTGCTGCTGCTGCTGCTGCTGCTGCTGCTGCTACGACTACTACTACTACTTTTTAGTAATAATGATAATGGTGATGATGGTGACAAGAAGAAGAAGTGTAAAACAAACAACAGCAGAAACAAAAACAACAACAACACAAACAGGAACAACAACATCATATGATTAGCCACAACTGTGGGGGTTTTTTGCTCTTTTTTTTTCTTCATTAGCGTTGATGAAATCAGCGCTATAATTAAGGTGCATACTTCTCCTTGACTAGGGGGCCTAGGTCAGCCAGGCAGTTAATCACTCGCTTGTACCTGTCACGTCGCCAGCTGATCGTCACCCGGTGAACACCCAATAATACACCTGTACTTATTTTCAACACCGGACATTTTCTTCAGGCGGGACAGGGAGGGAAGGAGGGGTGGGAGGGCTTTGTTCAATCAGTGCACGAACCAAGATGGTGGTCAGGGGGACATGGGGGATGTGTTGGTGGACAGTGTTCTCCTGACTGTCTGTCTGTCTGTCTGTCTGTCTGTGTCTGTCTGTCTGTCTGTCTGTGTCTGTCTGTCTGTCTGTCTGTCTGTCTGTCTGTCTGTCTGAATTCAGCCATTCACAGCAATAGCGCGATGTCCAGGCTGACTGGTTCAGTCTTTGACGTTCTGCATCATCCAGTTCTTCCTCTGTCTGCATCATCCAGTTCTTCCTCTGTCTGCATCATCCAGTTCTTCCTCTGTCTGCATCATCCAGTTCTTCCTCTGTCTGCATCATCCAGTTCTTCCTCTGTCTGCATCATCCAGTTCTTCCTCTGTCTGCATCATCCAGTTCTTCCTCTGTCTGCATCATCCAGTTCTTCCTCTGTCTGCCATCATCCAGTTCTTCCTCTGTCTGCATCATCCAGTTCTTCCTCTGCCTTTCAGCATCCAGTTCTTCCTCTGCCTTTCAGCATCATCACCTCTTGCCACACTGACTGTTGTTCCTGTGGCCCAGTTCTCCTCTCAGTCCCTCGCCATCACATCTGTGACTGTGTTCCTGTATTAACCAGCTTTCAGGATCCCCTCTTGCCACACTGACTGTTGTTCCTGTATTAACCAGCTTTCAGGATCATCCCCTCTTGCCACACTGACTGTTGTTCCTGTATTAACCAGCTTTCAGGATCATCCCCTCTTGCCACACTGACTGTTGTTCCTGTATTAACCAGCTTTCAGGATCATCACCTCTTGCCACACTGACTGTTGTTCCAGCTTTCAGGATCGCAGCAGCAGCATCGTCTCTTTTGTCGTTTAAAAAAATTGAGTGGAAGGGGGGGGGGGGGGGGGTCATTATATTGCTGATCACCGGTCAGATGTGACGTCACTGAAAGGTTGTCTGGCACTAGCCCAGCTCTCCTGCATAGAGGCTGTTGTGTCGTCATCACCGTCTGCAAATACTACCTTTATCTCAGGGGGGGGGGGGGGGGGGGGGGGGGGGGGGGGGGTGGGGGGGGGGGGGGGGGGGCGGGATGACAAGCAGTTGGCAAACTATACAAAAATGCGAAAAAGATTTTCGAGTATGCACAAACACAAGTGGGTGAGTGAATTTGAAGTTCTGTTCGTAGTTCCACTGAAAAACAAGGTTTGGATAATAATCGTTGTCTGGGCACCTTCCTTATGGGAGGGTTTTGTCATGGTCTCATCCCGTCTTTGTTACAGAATTTCTTCTTTTCCATGTCGGCAAACGCTCAGACAGCACATGCTGTTGTCTGCTCTGTGAAGCAAAGACAGCACATGCTGTTGTCTGCTATGTGAAGCAAAGACAGCACATGCTGTTGTCTGCTATGTGAAGCAAAGACAGCACATTCTGTTGTCTGCTATGTGAAGCAAAGACAGCACATGCTGTTGTCTGCTATGTGAAGCAAAGACAGCACATGCTGTTGTCTGCTATGTGAAGCAAAGACAGCACATGCTGTTGTCTGCTATGTGAAGCAAAGACAGCACATGCTGTTGTCTGCTATGTGAAGCAAAGACAGCACATGCTGTTGTCTGCTATGTGAAGCAAAGACAGCACATGCTGTTGTCTGCTATGTGAAGCAAAGACAGCACATGCTGTTGTCTGCTATGTGAAGCAAAGACAGCACATGCTGTTGTCTGCTATGTGAAGCAAAGACAGCACATGCTGTTGTCTGCTATGTGAAGCAATGTGCGTTGCGCTGCCGTTAAGCACCTGGTAAGTTAGGCCCGGCAAATTCGGTTTTGGCGTGGGAGAGAATTGTTACCTTTTAATTTTTTTTCTGGAAAAAGGGCAGAAGAATGGACCCCAAAAACAGAAACTAGACAAGACGGATCTGACAGGAAGAAAAAGAACAAGGCAGGAACAAAGAGAGGGACTGGAAAGAGGGAATTCCTGGCACAGAATTTCCAGAAGGTGGGGATTTCATTTACACTGACAGGCCCTCGGCATCCCGGCGGGAGAGTTATATCATTTAAGGAACTTGCTTTTAGTGTAAGGTTAGGTCACATTTCTACTGTGTAGTGTTTTATATTGTCACTGATATACTCTTAAAATGTGACTATTTTGATTATACTATCTATTGTTTTATATGGTAACTAATATTATTGTATGCTGTGATTTGAATGATTTTATTTACGCCACTTGAAATTTCGGATGTTTTAAAAAATAGTCAAGAAGCCGTGAACCTTGAATCTGCTGTCTGAACACTTCTTACAGTATCAGCAAACTGAAGCTTTTTATATATGGAAATCTAACGTATGAAATGGAAAACTGTTTTACAAACTTTTCCAGGTTAGTTCAATAAATTCCACCCCGTGTCAAATACATTTTCATTTTCTTCTTATTTTTCTCAGTGTTTTGTTCGAAATGATGATAGTCACTGTGACCAAACTTCTCACAAAAAACTACAAACTCGTTCTCATCCTTTTTTCTTTTCTTTTTCCTCTGTCCATTCTTAAACTCGTTAAATAGTTGTATTTTTTGTAGGAAACCTTTTTAGGAAATTTAAATTTTAATTCGATTGTTGCCAAGTACCAGTCAGTTTAGAAACGCGGCAAGTGTAATATCAGTTTATCTATTACATAACACATATACACATTACATAAAACACACACACACACACACACACACACACACAACACCACACACACACACACACACACACACAAAGACGGTAATTTTTCACCCAAATAACAAGTCGCGGAATCCTCAAACACGCAGACGATAATCTCTAGCACCCCCCCCCCTCCCCCCTCTTTCCCCACCTCCTAATCCCCCTAACGGCTCTAAACTGCTACTCCACGGCACAAGCAGTCAGCGAGATTAGCGATCGAGATTTTACAATGTTACCGATTTAATCTACTCGCGTGCGCACTTCCCGTAGCCAATACAAACACAGTAGTCGAATGACCTCAGAGTGTGTGTGTGTGTGAAGTGTCTGTTTCCTCTTGGACGATGTCTCATTAACTGGATTTAACCGAAAAAACAATATCATCAAAACTTATTCCGTCTTCGCTGTTGAACGTGGAAGATTACTGCCAGCGTTATGTTTGGGACGTAATGTTCTTTGGAGGTGTATGATATATCTGTTGACTTGGAATGAAGGTCCTTGCTGTTTTGTTGCTTTGGGAGTGCGCATGACCGGATATGACATCGACCCCATGAATTGAGGTGAGCTGGGTGGGTGTGGTCAGATTGTTATTGCTAATGAACCAAAGTGCAATGTCAGAAAAAGAGAAAAGGAGTGTTGATTTTGTGTGTTTATATGTCTGTCTATTTGTTTGTATGATGGGGTTTTGTATGTTTCCTTCTGTCTTTTGTGTCCGTCAATCAGCTGTGTTCCTCTTCATATAAGGTTTTTCTATTTTTAGCATTTCAGTTTCTTCATGTCAGTTAGAAATCACACACACACACACACACACACACACACACACCATTCTGATCAGTTGACTATGGCAGAGTCTATCCCTCTCCACGCCACAGCCCGCATACAGTACAGTCATGTTCTACTAGTGTTGCTCACACCACAAGCCATGAATGACCACCCTTCAAGAGAGGTGGAAGGCTGGACTGACCATTCATTTATTTATTTGTTTATTTATTTATTTATTTATCATTTATTCTTCTATATCGAGGATAATGGAATAAGCACTCATGTGCTTTTTTCATCCAGTCCCCGTGCGTATGCAGTTTTGTAAAAAAAATTAATCTTGTCATCTGTTCCCACCGGCACACGATGGCCTACTCTTACGAAAAGCGGAACAGGATTCAACGTGTGCGCAAGATATTCTGCGTGCGTTCGCACACGGGCCTTGGTTTAAAGTCTCATCCGAAAGACTTTTTGGGGGGGAGTGGAGTCAACACTGAAGTTAACACCACGGGAAAAATCCCCTCAACGGGGGAATCGAACCCGGGTAGTCAAATTGCCAGCGCACTAGGCTATCCCGTCCCCCGTCATGAGCAGACAGCCTCCTGCAGAGTGACCAGTGCAGGACAGGACAGGACAGGGCTCTGCTCTTCCCACCCAGTGAGAATGGAACTGGAGAAGAGCTTGGGTTTACTTCCTCATTCACAGACCTTAACCAAGAATGGAGCTGGAACAAATCATGAAGCTAGAAAGTTTTTCGTTTCCAAAAATGTTTTAATCGCAGCTTTAAGTTACATAATCAGCTACAATCATGGGTTTAGGGTGGGAGGTTTGGTGGGGGCCGGGCGCAGGGGGGGGGGGGGGGGGGGAGTCGTTTCTCTGGTTAAAGCTCTAAAGTTTTTCTATGGTGAGATTTTGCATATGCAACAGTTTGTCCACCATTAAGGCAGCCACATTCCACTTGATGAACGATGTTTAAACACGACAGCGATATGCAGGCTTTTCGTGATTCTTTTTGCGGGGAAGAGGGGGGTGGAAGGTTATTAAGCCATCCCCAAAGTAGGTAATGACCTATTTTTCCAAAAGGCGGAACAGGATGTAACCCCCACACAATAACACAATAACAGACACACACACACACACACACACACACACACACACACACACACACACACACACACACACACACACACACACGCACCCCCCCCCCCCACACACACACACCAACACACACACAAACACATAAACTCGTGCGTACGCGCACACACACACACACACTCAAACACACACACACACACACACACACACACACACACACACACACACACACACACACACACACACACACATTGCCGAGTGGTCAGAACATTGCGCTGGCAATTTGACGACCCGGGTTTGATTCCCGGTCGAGGGGATTTTTTTCTGGAGTTTACATCAGTGCCGACTCCACTCCCCAAAAGTCCTTCCGATGAGACTACAAACCGAGGCCCCGTGTGCGAACGCACGCAGAAGATCTTGCGCACACGTTAAATCCTGTTCCACTTTTAGTAAGAGTAGGCCATTGTGTGCCGGTGGGAACAGATGACAAGATTTACAAAACTGCATACATACGGGGACTGAATGTAAAAGAGCACACGAGTGCTTATTCCATTATCCTTGATATAAAAGAATAAAATAAATAAAAATAAATAAACATACACATATACATACACACACGCGCGCGTGCGCGTGTGCACGCACACACGCACACACACGTACACACACGCACGCACACACACACACACACACACACACACACACACACACACACACACACACACACACACACACACACACCGGGGGACGGGATGGCCTAGTGGTCAGAACATTGCGCTGGCAATTTGGCGACCCGAGTTCGATTCCTGTCCGAGGGAATTTTTCACCTGGAGTTAACATCAGTGCAGACTCCACTCTCCCCAAAATTCCTTCAGATGAGACTTGAAACCGAGGCCTTTTGTGTGAACGCACACAAGACATCTGCCGCACACGTTAAATCCTGTTCCGCTTTTCGCAAGAGTAGGCCATCGTGTGACGGTGGGAACAGATAACAATATTTACTAAACTGCATACACACGGGGATGCTTATTCCACTATCCCCGATATAAAAGAATAAAATAAATAAAAAATAAATAAAACAAACACACTCACAC
>CM060350.1:6363438-6368438 GCA_030674155.1 Stramonita haemastoma
AGTTATTCAACTAATTCATCAATCAGTTATTCAATTAATTCATCAATCATTTGCTCAACTAATTCATCAATCAGTTATTCAACTAATTCATCAATCACTTATTCAACTAATTCATCAATCACTTATTCAACTAATTCATCAATCAGTTATTCAACTAATTCATCAATCACTTTGTCAACTAATTCATCAATCAGTTATTCAACTAATTCAGAATATCAGTATTCAACTAATTCAGAATCAGTTATTCAACTAATTCAAATCAGTTATTCAACTAATTCATCAATCAGTTATTCAATAATTCATCAATCATTATTCAACAAATTCATCAATCAGTTATTCAATAATCATCATAATCACTATTCAACTAAAATTCATCAATCAGTTATTCAACTAATTCATCAATCACTTATTCAACTAATTCATCAATCAGTTATTCAACTAATTCATCAATCAGTTGCTCAACTAATTCATCAATCAGTTGCTCAACTAATTCACCAACCAATCCATCAACCAGTCCACTGGCCAATTATTCAACTAAGCTATCACTCAATCATTCATTCAATTCATCAATCAATTCGTCAACAAATCCATCAATCAATTATTCAACCGATCCATTGATCAATAAAATATTCAATTGATCCATCAATCAATTATTCAACCAATCCATCCATCCATCAATCAATCAATCCATCAATCAATCAATCAATTAATCTATCATTAAACCAATCCATCAATTAATTACTTAACCAATCCATCAAGCATTTAGACGGCTTTTCAACTAATTATTCAAACAATCCATCAATCATTTATTCAACCAATATATCTATCAATTAATTCATTAATAAACAGCAGAGTTCGAGGAAACAGAGGGTCATAAAGAGACATCTTTTGAATGAGCTCCTCAAGTAGAAGATCGATCGATCGATCGATCAATCAATCAATCAATCAATAATCAATCAGTCACAATCAATCATCACCTATGATCAATCCAATCAATCAACCAACTGCTCCATCAGCAGCAGGGTCTAAGGAGACAGAAGACTACAGCACGCGACCCTTGGACAGGGGCCACAGGTAAATAATCACTGAAGGAACAAATCAAGTCTGCACATAATAATAATAATAATAATAATAATAATAATAATAATAATAATAATAATAATTGATAATAATAATGATAGTATGTCAGCAGCCAAACATACCGGAAAGGAGCTGAATAACTTCTGAATGATGTACACAGGCACAGGAAGAAAGAAAGAAGACAGAGAGAAAGAGAGAAAAAAGAAAGAAAGAAAGAAAGAAAGAAAGAAAGAAAGAAACAAAAAGAAAGAAAGAAAAGAAAAGAAAGAAGAAGACACAAAGAAAGACAAAGAAAGAAAGACAGAAAGAAAGAGAAGAAAGAAAGAAAGAAAGAGAGAAGACAAGAAAGAAAGAAAAAGAAAGAAAGAAAGAAAGAGAAGAAGAAAAGAAAGAAAGAAAGTAGTCAACCAAAAGCAGGCAGAATGCAGGCTATGTTATGCTGACTGGTGTGTGGTGCAGGTACTCTGACCACATCGAGAAGCTGGAGAAGGAGAGGAAGGAGTACAGGGCACAGGTCAACGTCCTGCATCAAGACATGGCCAAGGTATAATTATGCATGCGTGCGTGTTTTGACTGTAAATGTGACTTAGTCCTGTTAATCCTATTTGTAGCCGAATGCAAGCGTGTAAATGAGAGAGAGTGTGTGTATTTGTTGCTTTACAAGATTCAATGCTATATAAATTATCTGTCTGTCTCCCTGTGTGTGTGTATGTGTGTGTGTGTGTGTGTGTGTGTGTGTGTGTGTGTGTGTGTGTGTGTGTGTGTGTGTGTGTGTGTGTGTGTGTCTGTCTGTCTGTCTGTCTCTCTATCTGTCTGTCTTTCTCACGAACTCTCTATCTGTGTGTCGGTCTGTGTGTCTGTGTGTCTGTCTGTTTTTCTCACGAACTCTCTAACTCCGTCTGTCTTTCTCACGAACTCTCTATCTGTCTGTCTGTCTCTCTGTCTGTCTGTCTGTCTGTCTGTCTGTCTGTTGTCTTTCTCACAAACTCTCTGTCTGTCTGTCTGTCTTTCTCACGAACTTTCTGTCTGTCTGTCTGTCTTTCTTTCCCACGAATTCTCTGTCTGTCTGTCTGTCTGTCTGTCTGTCTGTCTGTCTGTCTGTCTGTCTGTCTGTCTGTCTTTTTCACGAACTCTCTGTCTGTCTGTCGTGTGTCTGTCTGTCTGTGTGTCTGTCTGTCTGTCTCTCATCTGTCTGGGGTTAACATTGCTTACTCTATCACCTTCTGTCTTTCTCACGAACTCTGTGTGTGTGTGTGTTGTGTGTGTGTGTGTGTGTGTGTGTGTGTGTGTGTGTGTGTGTGTGTGTGTGTGTGTGTGTGTGTGTGTTTCTCACGAACTCTCTATCTGTCTATCTGTTTGTCTTTCTCACAAACTCTCTGCGCTGTCTGTCTGTCTGTCTGTCTGTCTGTCTGTCTGTCTGTCTGTCTGTCTGTCGTTCCTCATGAACTCTCTCTCTGGAGTTAACATCAGTGCTGACTCCACTCTCCCCAAAAGTCCTTCGGATGAGACTTTAAACCGAGGCCCCGTGTGCGAACGCACGCAAAACATCTTGCGCACACGTTAAATCCTGTTCCGCTTTTCGTAAGAGTAGGCCATCATGTGCCGGTGGGAACTGATGACATTTACAAAGCTGCATACACACGGGGACTGGATGTAAAAAAGCACAAGAGTGCTTATTCCATTATCCTCGATATAAAAGAATAAATCAAGTCAAATCAAATCTCTCGAACTCTGTGTGTGTGTGTGTGTGTGTGTGTGTGTGTGTGTGTGTGTGTGTGTGTGTGTGTGTGTGTGTGTGTTTGTCTGTCTGTCTGTCTGTCTGTCTCTCTATCTGTCTGTCTCTCTATCTGTGTCTGTCTGTCTGTCTGTCTGTCTGTCTGTCTGTCTGTCTGTCTCTCTGTTTGTCTTTCTCACGCACTCTCCTCTCTCTGTCCTCAGGTGCGGCAGGAGAAGATGGCCCTGCAGGAGCGGTTCACGGCCCTGGAGCGCAGCCACAAGGAGCGGCTGGAGAAGGAGTCCACGCTGGACAACCTGCGCCTGATGGTGAAGGACCTCCGCTCCCACACCGCCATCACGCCCCGCCACGCCAACACCCACACCCCCAGGGCAGGGGACGGGGACGGAGGAGGGAGGGGAGGCGTTCAGGGGAGGCGATCCATCCGGCTGACTCAGGGCGGCAAGCAGATGGCGTCCTACCCGCTGTACGCGCGGCGCTACACGCCAAGCACCCGTGTGCTGGTGAAGAAGAACAAGAGCAACAACAACAACAACACCTCCTCTTCTAATAATAAGTGAACGACCCAAAGCGGTCTGTCTGTGTGTCTGTGTGTGGGTGGTGATCAATTGGCTGAGGAGAGGCGAGAATTTACACGAAAAGAAAAAAAAGAACTGGGAAGGAGATTGATCTGACATGGGAGATGTAAAAAAACAAAAACGAACACTGCAAAATTATTGCGATGGTTGAAAAGAATGAAATTCAGAACAAAAATGAAAGAAATATGAGAGAAAGTGGGAGAGAGGGAACGGGAAAAAAAACCCAAAACTCTGTAGCAGGACGAAGAAGGTTCGAAGGTGACTCTAATAGAAACACGAAATTGGGAAACGCTGTGTTTTCCATCTTACACGTCTTCCTCCGTGATGCTGTAATTTCAACGTCATTTAAAAGAAAAATTAACTTTTAACAATGTTGAGATTGCATCGTACGACCTTACTGGTAGTTGTGGGGTTTCTACACATCACAGAGTAGCTGATAATAATGATCAGACCCTGATCCACAGAAAGCAAAAGACAGGGTTTTATAAGGTGAAACCCTTTTGCTTTGGGGATTAAGCTCCTGGTGGTTTTTTTCTTCTTCATTCTTTGAATGTTCAAAGCCCTGTGCGTGCATACCGTGTATGACATTTACCACAGAGCAGATCCCTGAAACATCATCCTAACCTTCTCTCAGTGAAGTGGCCCATTTTCAAACGATTTAATTCTGAAAGGCAGCGGACTGTTACATATATCTTTGTGATATTGTGGATGCCTTCATGATTCAGGATTGTTTCAAATTATGTACAAACCATAATAATGTTATTTTTCAGGTGTGTGTGTGTGTATGTGTGTGTGTGTGTGTGTGTGTGTGTGTGTGTGTGTGTGTGTGTGTGTGTGTGTGTGTGTGTGTGCTTATGCATGTATATGTACATGTATATATATATTATATGTATATATATATATATATATATATATATATATATATATATATATATATATATATATATATATGATTATTGGACAGTTATAGTGGACTGTACAGTATTTCAGGTATATTCATAATTCCTACATAATCATGGCTGTTCTACACCATCTGGAATCTTCTTTTTACAGATCCATTGTTATTCATTGTTATCATTTCCTGTCATGAGCCAGTTGTGGAACACATCAAAGGTATTGTGGAGGTCTATGTAAAGATCTTTTAAAATAATCATTGTCATGGATTAAAGGTCTGATAGTATATTCATCATGAGTTCTTTCTCAACTTGATTGATAATTATGCATATTTAGAAGATGGTTTCACACCGTGTTCAGTACTTCTCCTGTGGCAGAGAGGGTGTGCGGGTTTTTTGTTTTTGTTGATTATTATTTGCACCACAGCAGATCCTTTTGTGTTAGAAAGATTTTTGTGAACATTCTTGTCCATGTTATTTTGGATGAAATGATATGTTTCTGCTGTCTTGTCGTTGTCACAGTGGTTCTTGTTGTTGTTGTTGCTGCAGCAGCTGCTGTTGTTGCTGCTGTTGTTCAATTTGTGGTGCATTTTTTTTTCTTTTTTGTTGTTTTATATTGCACTGTACTTTTTCTGTTGTTGATGTTGCTACTGCTGTTGTTGGTGGTGGTGTTCATGTTGTGGTGCATGTGTTTCTTTTTTTCTTTATCCATAC
>CM060350.1:6378438-6400938 GCA_030674155.1 Stramonita haemastoma
GCAATGAAAATACTCCAATTACTTTGTCATATTCTCACAAGTTTTTAAGATTTTCTCACACATAATCATACATCAGTTTCAAGTACAATTGGTTCAAATGCACATGAAGCATTGCGAAAGTCTGTTAATTTACCACTTATTCTTGCATTAAATTGTTCTATTGCATATCTAGCTTTTAGCTAGTTTTGAAATTATACAAACATATTTCATTATTTGGGGACTGATGGATTTTTTGTATTTAATTTAACTTTAGTTTAAAGTAGAACTAAATGATCACAACTACTCAGACTGACTGTGGTTGTCTGTCAGTTAGTCAGTTATTCAGGTGTTGGTGCACTCTGTCCTGGTTGTCAGTTAATCAGTTATTCAGGTGTTGGTGCACTGTCCTGGTTGTCTGTCAGTTAATCAGTTATTCAGGTGTTGGTGCACTGTCCTGGTTGTCTGTCAGTTATTCAGGTGTTGGTGCACTGTCCTGGTTGTCTGTCAGTTAATCAGTTATTCAGGTGTTGGTGCACTGTCCTGGTTGTCTGTCAGTTATTCAGGTGTTGACCCACTGTCCTGGTTGTCTGTTAATCAGTTATTCAGGTGTTGACCCACTGTCCTGGTTGTCTGTCAGTTATTGAGGTGTCTGGCACTGTTTTGAAAATATTTGGTGAAAAGCTGGATGTTCATGAAAAAAAAAAAGCCACGAAAAGGGCTAACGTTGAGTACAAGATGAACATTAGTGTGAAATGAGTTTTGAGTGCTAATGGTGCGTGAAATAGACTTTATGAAGGAAACACTACAGTTGGAAAAGGACTGTTTACATGGTGAAAATGTCTGGGATTGTGAAATAGACTTTATGAAGGAAACACTACAGTTGGAAAAGGACTGTTTACATGGTGAAAATGTCTGGGATTGTGAATCAGCCTTTCTAATGTAGGAAAAAAACAGAAGCAAGCAAAAAAACAAAAAAAAGAAAACCTCTTCCCTCCTCCCCCTTCCAAAAAAAAAAGAAAACACTTAAAAAAAAAAACCAACAAACAGACCCCCCCCACACACACACATAATTTTAGGAATTGGATTTCAAAGTCAAATTTAAGTGTTAATGATCTGGGAAAAAAAGTGTTTGTCACTGTCTTAGTTGTGAGAGATCTGTATGATTCACTGTTTTTTCTGTCACAGACAGACCTGTAGACAGACAGACAGACAGACAGACAGACCTGTAGACAGACAGACAGACAGACAGACACTGACAGAGTCGTTTCCTTTCTGAGTTGTCACCGACTTAAACATGTATGTCACTGAATCTGACAAGTGACAGACTGATAAAGATGTTATTGTTAGCTGTCAGTGTCACAGTCGACACAAGCGTTCTGTTGATTTCCTTCACAGTGTGGAAGTTGCAGCAAATAATCCAGCATTTTATCTCAGGCAGTGACCTACACTGCAGCCAAGTGGTTAAGACCGCTCAGCTTCAATCCCAGGGGTCCATGAAGCCGTGGTTTGAATTTCAGCAGTGTCTGGGGAACTAACTCATTAAGGGTAGGGATTTTACCCATCTCCCAGGTCAATAATTTTATAATTATATGCGCTGCATAAAGAAGATTATAAATTCACATCAGTCATCCCGTAATTCATGTCAGCATTCAGTCAGTGAGTTACAGAAACCAACATAAACCCCTGCCAACACCCCACAGTCAGAACCGGGCTGCCTTCAGGGTGGATGCAGTGTGTGATGATGCAGTGTGTGTTGATGCAGTGTGTGTTGATGCAGTGTTGATATGCATGTGGTGATGATGATGCAGTGTGTGTGATGCAGTGTGTGTTGATGCAGTGTGTGTTGATGCAGTGTGTGTTGATGCAGTGTGTGTTGATGCAGTGTGTGTTGATGCAGTGTGTGTTGATGCAGTGTGTGATGATGCAGTGTGTGTTGATGCAGTGTGTGATGATGCAGTGTGTGTTGATGCAGTGTGTGTTGATGCAGTGTGTGTTGATGCAGTGTGTGTTGATGCAGTGTGTGTTGATGCAGTGTGTGTGGTTGATGCAGTGTGTGTTGATGCAGTGTTGATGCAGTGTGTGTTGATGCAGTGTGTTTGATGCAGTGTGTGTATGCAGTGTGTGTTGATGCAGTGTGTGTTGATGCAGTGTGTGTTGATGCAGGTGTTGATGCAGTGTGTGTTGATGCAGTGTGTGTTGATGCAGGTGTGTGTGTTGATGCAGTGTGTGTTGATGCAGTGTGTGTTGATGCAGTGTGAGTGTGTGTTGATGCAGTGTGTGTTGATGCAGTGTGTGTGATGCAGTGTGTGTTGATGCATGATAGTGTTTGATGCAGTGTTTGATGCAGGTGTGTGATGCAGTGTGTGTTGATGCAGTGTGTGTTGATGCAGTGTGTGTTGATGCAGTGTGTGTTGATGCAGTGTGTGTTGATGCAGTGTGTGTTGATGCAGTGTGTGTTGATGCAGTGTGTGTGATGCAGTGTGTGTTGATGCAGTGTGTGTTGTCGTGTTGATGCAGTGTGTGTTGATGCAGTGTGTGTTTGATGCAGTGTGTGTTGTGATGTGTTCGTGTGTGTTGATGCAGTGTGTGTTGATGCAGTGTGTGTTGATGCAGGGGTTGATGCAGTGTGTGTTGATGCAGTGTTGATGCAGTGTGTGTTGATGCAGTGTGTGTTGATGCAGTGTGTGTTGATGCAGTGTGTGTTGATGCAGTGTGTGTTGATGCAGTGTGTGTTGATGCAGTGTGTGCAGTGTTGATGCAGTGTGTGTTGATGCAGTGTGTGTGAGTGGATGATGCAGTGTGTGTTGATGCAGTGTGTGTTGATGCAGTGTGTGTTGATGCAGTGTGTGTTGATGCAGTGTGTGTTGATGCAGTGTGTGTTGATGCAGTGTGTGTTGATGCAGTGTGTGTTGATGCAGTGTGTGTTGATGCAGTGTGATGCAGTGTTGATGCAGGGTGTTGGTTGTTGATGCAGTGTGTGTTGATGCAGTGTGTGTTGATGCAGTGTGTGTTGATGGTGTGTGTTTGATGCAGTGGGTGTGTTGATGCAGTGTGTGTTGATGCAGTGTTGAGCATGTGTGTTGATGCAGTGTGTGTTGATGCAGTGTGTGTTGATGCAGTGTGTGTGATTGATCAGTGTGTTGATGCATGTGTGTGTTGATGCAGTGTTGATGCAGTGTGTTGATGCAGTGTGTGTTGATGCAGTGTGTGTTGATGCAGTGTGGTGTGTTTTGATGCAGTGTGTGTTGATGCAGGTGGTGTGTTGATGGCAGTGTGTGTTGATGCAGTGTGTGTTGATGCAGTGTGATGCAGTGGTTGATGCAGTGTGTGTTGATGCAGTGTGTGTTGATGCAGTGTGTGTTGATGCATGGTGTTGATGCGTGTGTGCAGTGTGGCAGTGTGTGTTGATGCAGTGTGTGCGTTGATGCAGTGTGTGTTGATGCAGTGTTGATGCAGTGTGTGTTGATGCAGTGTGTGTGTTGATGCAGTGTGTGTTGATGCAGTGTGTTGATGCAGTGTGTGTTGATGCAGTGTGTGTTGATGCAGTGTGTTGATGCAGTGTGTGTTGATGCAGTGTGTGTTGATGCAGTGTTGATGCAGTGTGTGTTGATGCAGTGTGTGTGATGCAGTGGTGTTGATGCAGTGTGTGTTGATGCAGTGTGTGATGCAGTGTGTTGATGCAGTGTGTGTTGATGCAGTTGTTGATGCAGTGTGTGTTGATGCATCGTGTGTGTGATGCAGTGTGTGTTGATGCAGTGGTGTTGATGCAGTGTGTGTTGATGCAGTGTGTTGATGCAGTGTGTGTGTTGATGCAGTGTGGTTGATGCAGTGTTGATGCAGTGTGTGTTGATGCAGTGTGTGTTGATGCAGGTGTGGTGTTGATGCAGTGTGTGCAGTGTTGTGATGCAGTGTGTTGATGCAGTGTGTTGATGCAGTGTGATGTGTGCAGTGTGTGTTGATGAGTGTTGATGCAGTGTGTGTTGATGCAGTGTGTGTTGTTGATGCGAGCAGGTGTGTTGATGCAGTGTGTGTTGATGCAGTTAGTGTGTGTTGATGCAGTGTTGATGCAGTGTGTGTTGATGCAGTGTGTGTCGTGGTGTGTTGATGCAGTGTGTCCGTGTGTGTGTTGATGCAGTGTGTCCGTGGTGTGTGTTGATGCAGTGTGTCCGTGGTGTGTGTGTTGATGCAGTGTGTCCGTGGTGTGTGTTGATGCAGTGTTGTCGTGGGTGTGTTGATGCAGTGTGTCCGTGGTGGTGTTGATGCAGTGTTGATGCAGTGTGTTGATGCAGGGTGTGTGCGTGTGTGTGGTTGTTGACAGGCAGGATGCAGCAGGCAGCAGTGTGGATGGTGATGGTGGGGGTGGTGGGGTGGTGTGTGGTGCCGCTAATGTGTGGCAGATGCAGCAAGTTCCTGACTTTGGTCTCCTGACAGACGAGGAAATCATCTACATCAACAAGGTCCAGTCCTCTTGGAAGGTCAGTCAGGGGTCAGTCAGAAAGTTAACATTGGAGTGGGGGTAGGGAGGGGTGGGGGATGGTTAGAGAAAAAAAAAGTTTTAATTTAACTTTAGCTTGATTAAACCATTGATGCTGGGGGTACCAGTAAAGTGAGAGGCTGTATGATCAGTGGCTTTCCCACTCATGGAATTCCATTTTACTGTTTAGTCTTTTGGTGATTTACTAAGACTCAACTGACTAGGAGGCTTGACTTGCACAGTCCTTATGTGCTGCAGCCCTGGGGGCTAGTTGGCCTTTGGAGAACATCTCCAACTCTGACTGTCCTTATGCCCTCTTGGCCGAGAGAGTGGGGATGTGCTGTGGGCAAGGCATCTCCACTATAATAAAATTTCTTCTCGAATTCCGAAACAGCAGCTGCCCCCTCTGTTGCCTTGGAGATCATCGTCAAACACGATGGACAGACTTTAAAATAATCAGTTTGTGACAAAGACTCAGTGATAGAGTCAACAGCTGATATGACTTAGTTGGAATTCAGGAAAGCATTTTGATGGAAACTTGGCACACTATGCCAGTACAATTAAAACTTAGCACACTATGACAATACGATGAAAACTTGGCACACTGACAATAGGATGAAAACTTGGCACACTATGACAATACAATGAAAACTCGGCACAGAACTATGACAGTATGATGAAAACTTGGCACACTATGACAGTATGATGAAAACTTGGCACAGAGCTATGCCAGTATGATGAAAACTTGGCACACTCTGACAGTATGATGAAAACTTGGCACAGAGCTATGACAGTATGATGAAAACTTGGCACAGAGCTATGCCAGTACAATGAAAACTTGGCACAGAGCTATGAAAGTATGATGAAAACTTGGCACACTATGACAACACGATGAAAACATGGCACCATCGTTGTTTGCAGGCGGGACGTAACTTTGACGCGTCCTACTCCAGTGTGGTGAGGGGGTGGATGGGGGTGAACATGACGGCCTCCAGGGAACACCTGAAGACGCTGTCACCTCGCCCCCCCCTGTACCAACACGTCACCCTGCCCACCAACTTTGACCCCCGTCAGAAATGGATCAACTGCCCCACCCTGAAGGAGATCCGCGACCAGGGCAACTGTGGATCCTGCTGGGTGGGTGGGGGTGTGGGGGGGGGGGAGGGGGGTGTGTGTGGGGGTGTGTGTGTGGGGGGTGTTGTGGGGTGTGTGTGTGTGTGTCTCTGTGTGGTGTGTGTGTGTGTGTGTCTGTGTGTGTGGGGGGTGTGGGTGTGATGGGTGTTTCTTTGTGTGTGGCGTGTGTGGGTGGGGGTTGTGTGTGTGTGTGTGTGTGTGTGCGTTTAGTTTTTATCTTATTATTATTATTTTTTCTTTTATATCGAGGATAATGGGATAAGCACTCTTGTGCTTTTTTACATCCAGTCCCCGTGTGTATGCAGTTTTGTAAATGAAATCTGTTTCTACTGGCACATGATGGCCTACTGTTACGAAAAGCGGAACAGGATTTAGTGTGTGCGCAAGATGTTCTGCATGCGTTCACACATGAGGCCTCAGTTTACAGTCTCATCCGAAAGACTTTTGGGGAGAGTGGAGTCAGCACTGATGTTAACTCTGGAGGAAAAATCCCCTCAACCGGAAATTGAACCCGGGTCGTCAAATGCTGTTCTGACCACTAGGCTATGTGTGTGTGTACAGGCGTTTGGTGCAGTGGAGGCCATGACTGATCGGATCTGTATCTTCTCCAACGCCATTGTCAATGCTCACCTGTCAGCCAACGAACTTCTCACCTGCTGTGATTCCTGCGGCCAGGGGTGAGCAAATAGACAGGGAGATTAGGGTCAAAGGGCATGAGGAGGATTTGGGGCTTAAAATTATTATGACATGTCACACTCCACCACATCATGTGTCACTTTGCACCTGACCCACTTTTCTGCTTAGGAACCAGTTCTGGCAGGTGGGGGTCAAGTTGCCGAAAGTGATTTTGATTTGTTTTGTTTTTTTAAAAAAAAAAATTTGTATTGAGGATAATGGAATAAGCAATTATATGCTTTTTTACATCCATTATTAAAACTATAGCCATTCTTTTACCTTGTACTGAAATATCAAAGCATGATTTTGTTTCCTTTTGCATTAAATTTTCCTTAAATTGCATTTAAAAACACACGAGCCCTCATTCTGACCCTCTTTTATGATGCAGCACTTGTCAATTTCTCATTTTGTTGTGCTTTCATCAGTCTACCATTTCAATTTTTAATAACTTTTTATAGAATTGTCTGATTTTCAATCTGTTTTCTGTATTGAACAGCCTCTTTATTGCAGATTAACAACATATTAACAACTAAAAATTGACCTCCTGTGCAATGCAGCTTATTATGTGGTGGAGCATCACATAATAAAATATACGAAATTCATTCAGCACTGTACCTTGTAAAGACAAATCAAAGCTAACTCACTATAGGGCAGGACAGGACGGGACACTGCATACTGTACTGCACTATTCTACTCTACTCTACTCTACTCTACTCTACTCTACTCTACTCTATTCTACATTACACCAACACCAACAACACCACACCACACCATACTGCACTGCACTGCACTCCACTGCGTCATATATCTGTCAGTATTTATTTATTGTGGGCTTTTTTCTTTTTATGTATTTTTTTCTATACAGTGTTTATTGATATTTATTTTGTGTTAAAATTTAATTTTCAATTTCTTAATTGTTTCCATCTAGTAAGTATTCTCCATATGTTTTCCTTTTAGTGTCCACCACCATCACTTTTTTTCCTGTGATGGGGCGGTAATTAGATTATCTCCCATGTGAACGGAGCGCGCATTCACAGCGTCGTGTTTCTATTTAGAGACACACCTGTGAATTGTCGATGCTCTGATTCCTTGGGTAGTGGTCGAAAACCCTTCGTTGCATGCACTTCGCCTTCACGGTGAAATGTATATTTATGCAACCTCTTTTCAGAGGTCACATTCTAAACTGACTAGCTGTGCCGTGTTCCCGAGATTTGTGCAGAGATGGGACATCACACATGTCCGCTCTGTTACATTCCTGTTCTGTGTCTGCCTGTCAGTATTATTGTTATGTTGGCAGGTGTATTCATTGGGTTTGTTTGGTTTTTTCAGGGGGAGGGGGGGTGTTGATATTTTTTACATCCAGAATTTTATGTTAGCATGTGTAAGTTTTGTTGTTGTTGTTTTTTTTTAAAATCTTCTTTTGGTTACATCCTGTATGTGTTTGTCAATATCTATTCCTATGTTAGTAGGTGTGTTTTGTAAAGTTTTTTTTAGTTGATTTTTTTATGTCTAACATGTGTCTGTCAATATTTATTCTAATATTAGTTGTGTTTTGTTGGTTTTTTTCAGTTGATTTTTTTATGTGCAGTATGTGTCTGTCAGTATTCATTCTTATGCTAGTAGGTGTGTTGGGGGTTCTTTTAATCAGTTTTTTATGTTCAGCATTATGTCTGTCGATATTTTTGTGACGTGTGATGGGGTTGTGTGTGGTCAGGTGCAATGGGGGGTTTCCCAGTGCAGCCTGGGAGTTCTACGTCAGTTCGGGCATCGTGACTGGCGGCCAGTACCAAAGCAAGCAGGTCAGTCACCCCTCTCTCTGACCTCTGCAGGACACAGAACACAAAACAGAATTATTTTTTTAAAATAACTAAATAATTAATAATGATGATAGTGATGATGAGGATGAGGATGGTGAAGAATAGTAATTATGATGTAAATGATAATGGTGATGAAGATGACAATGAATAATAATAACAAAAATAATGATGATAATAATAATAATAACAAAAATAATGATGATAATAATAATAGAAATGATAAAAATAATAATAATGAATGATAATTATTATAATAGCAACAACAACAATAATAAAGATGATGACGATGATAATAATACTAACAATAATAATAATGATAATAATAATGATGATGATACTAACAACACAACAACAACAACAATGATGATGATAAAAGAAATATAATAATGATAATAATAATAATAATAACAACAACAAGAACAACAATAATGATGATGATGCTAATAATAACAGCAACAACAACAACAATAATTGTACTGATGATAATGACAAAATTAAAATATATACCTTGGCAGCTATTTGATAGATGGGTTATGAAACCAGTCAAACTGGTTTTTATTGATGAACATGATCATTATATATGGAATTTATTTAGCACTATATCTTAGAAAAAGAAATAAAAGTGCTTGCATTCAACCTATTCTTAACATGCAACCAGTCACAAATAGTTTAAACAAATTCAAAATTTACACACACAGCTCGTACGCACGCATTCACACACACACACACGTCTAATTCGTCTAATATCACTGATAGTGAAAAGACATAAAATCTAAAGAACAAACACACACACACACACACACACACACACACACACACACACACAACACACACACACACACACACACACACAAAGAGTAAAGTGAAGTTTACACTAACTTTTTTTCATTCTGCTTAAAAAAAAAAAAAAAAGAAATTGTGTTTTTAAAAAAATAAGCAGAAAACAGTGTTAATCTTTTCCTTTTTAACAAAATTGAAATGAGAAAAATCTTGCGCTCACATTATAAGAATTTGTTGTTTTTTTTAATTTTCAAAGACAGCACAACATGCGCTCACTTCAGACAGAGAAGCTGTGAAGAAAACAGAAGGAAGATGGTTGAAACAGCCGGTTATCAAGCAAGCCAGAGTTATTTACTCTAACTTTGAGCTTAAAGAGAAGGGATCTTACACTTTAACCATTAGATGAAGGGAAGAGAGGGGAGGGATATGCAAAGAAAAACCCATGATAGATACAGTTAGTGCAATAATACATTCCAGATTCAAACCCAGGACTCATCTCTTCTCACCCCATTCATATATATGTATATATATATATATATAGATATAGATAGATATATATATATATATATATATATATATATATATATATATATGTATGTATGTATGTATGTATGTATGTGTGTGTCAATCAATCAATCAAATTTTTATTTCCAGATGGTACATTGAGTAAGCAGCGATCTGCTTTTTTCCGTCAAGCCATCTATCTAAAGAAAAGAAATGAAAAAAAATCAAAACAATAGCAAAAATCAAATCCAAAACAAAACAAAAAACCAACAAAAAACAAAGCAGAAAATCCCTAGCAAACAAAAAAAAACAACGAAAGAAAGAAAAGGGGAAAAAGCAAACAAACAATTAAAACAACAACAACAAACATTTCACCAACATTAATTTGCTAACATGATTTCAACAACTTTAAAATAAACTATGCCTATAAATAATACAAGCAACTACTATAACAACAACCAAAATAGAAAATAAAATAAGTAAATAAAATAAATAAATAAAAATAAAAAAATATTTTAAAAATCTACTCAAAAGCCATACACACATATGCACATACACCCACACACCCATACACACACACACACACACACACACACACACACACACACACACGGTTTGCGCTCTTCCACTCAGCTCGTATACTCGTAGGTACATGCACACATTTAAAGTCTTTTTTAAAAAATCATATAGTGTCAAAAAAAACCCCAACAAAACACACACACCACACACACACACACACACACACACACACACACACACACACACCACACACACACAAAACAGCTTATATCAATTACAATGTAACCAAAAAAACATTATTTAAGACTTAATAATAATGATAATAATAATAATAGTAATGATAATAATAATAATAATAATAGTAATAATAATAATAATAATAATAATAAAATTTTAAATGAATAAATACAACAACAACAACAAAAATTTTAAAAATAAATAAGTAAAATAATAAAAAAATCTATAAGCAATTTATGTCAGATTACAATATCTCTATACTTCAATTCATACTTTATATTTTTAAAAGAAGATAAGGAAAGTGTGTGTGTGTGTGTGTGTGTGTGTGTGTGTGTGTGTGTGTGTGTGTGTGTGTGTGTGTATATAAATGTATGTATGTTATGTATGTACATGTATGTATGTATGTATGTATGTATGTATAAAATTTAATACATGTTATTAAACTGCAATAAAAAGGCTTTTCAATACAAAAAACAGATGAAGAATCAAACAATTCTATGAAAATTTGTTGCAAATTAAAATGATAGACTGCACAGGAAGTGGCAAAATGAGAATTGGACAAGTTTAGCATTGTAATAGAAGGTCAGAATGAAGGCTTGGGTGTTTTTGAATACATCTTTAAAGTAAAAGGAAACAACTTGTGCCTTAATATTTCAGAACAAGGTAGACGAATAGCTATGGTTTTATAAACAAAATCTACATGACCTCACCTGCCTAAAATGGCTCCTAGCAGAAAAGTGCAAAGCAAATTGTTTTGTGGTGGAATGCCATATATATATATATTATGTATATAATTGTATGTGTGTGTGTGTGTGTGTGTGTGTGTGTGTGTGTGTGTGTGTGTGTGTGTGTGTGTGTGTGTGCGTGCGTGTGTGCGTGTGTGTGTGTGTGCGTGCACACTTTCTTTATCAACCCACCGTTCAAATCCAGCCTCACTCACTCAGCACGCTTGTTCCTTTTACCTGATCCAGGTGTGGTCAGTTCCTGCTGTCATTAGCACCAGCTGGCCCCACCTGGGCTGGGATGGGATGGGTTAATTGGCAGCTGAGAGGAGCTGAAAGTGGGGATAACTGACTGACAGCTGTTCCTTCTGTTGCAGGCATACTGACTGACAGCTGTTCCTTCTGTTGCAGGCATACTGACAGCTGTTCCCTCTGTTGCAGGCATACTGACTGACAGCTGTTCCCTCTGTTGCAGGCATACTGACTGACAGCTGTTCCTTCTGTTGCAGGCATACTGACAGCTGTTCCCTCTGTTGCAGGCATACTGACTGACAGCTGTTCCCTCTGTTGCAGGCATACTGACAGCTGTTCCTTCTGTTGCAGGCATACTGACTGACAGCTGTTCCCTCTGTTGCAGGCATACTGACTGACAGCTGTTCCTTCTGTTGCAGGCATACTGACTGACAGCTGTTCCTTCTGTTGCAGGCATACTGACTGACAGCTGTGCCCTTCTGTTGCAGGGATACTGACAGCTGTGTTTGTCTGTTGCAGGGATAACTGACTGACAGCTGTGTCCTTCTGTTGCAGGGAGACTGACAGCTGTGTTTGTCTGTTGCAAGGATAACTGACTGACAGCTGTGCCCTTCTGCTGCAGGGAGACTGACAGCTGTGTCCTTCTGTTGCAGGGAGACTGACAGCTGTCTCCCTTATGTTTGCAGGGAGACTGACAGCTGTGTCCTTCTGTTGCAGGGAGACTGACAGCTGTCTCCCTTATGTTTGCAGGGAGACTGACAGCTGTGTCCTTCTGTTGCAGGGAGACTGACAGCTGTCTCCCTTATGTTTGCAGGGAGACTGACAGCTATCTCCCTTATGTTTGCAGGGAGACTGACAGCTGTCTCCCTTATGTTTGCAGGGAGACTGACAGCTATCTCCCTTATGTTTGCAGGGAGACTGACAGCTGTGTTTGTCTGTTGCAGGGTTGTCAGCCTTACGTGATCCCCAAGTGTGACCACCATGTCAAAGGTCACCTCCAACCCTGCAAGGGGGACTCCCCCACCCCCCCCTGCAGCCGCAAGTGTGAGAGCAGCTACAGCAAGTCTTTTGATGCTGACAAACACTACGGTAAGGCTGCGCTGGGACTGTGCAATGGCAGGGATCCATGCATGTTGGCAGTTGATGTTCATGACAGTGCACAAATCCAGCATAACTCAGTCAAGGGCCCAGTGCTAAAATTAGCGTCCCCCTTCCTTATAAAAAGGTAAAGGTGTCCCCCCCATAACCTGTGTGGTCGTAGGGGAGCGAGGCATCAGAGACCTCAGCTTCTCTAGGGGCCAGCATGTTGAGGGCTGCCCCCATCTCCTCTCCCTCGCTGCTTTACCTTCCCTGACCCTAAAGAGGGCAGGTACCCATTAACAGCTGGGTGAACTGTCAGTTTCTGCTATAATTAGCAGCACCAGCTAAGCTGGCCCCAGCTGGGCTGGCATGGGCTGGGCTGGCATGGGATGGGCTGGATAGCAGCAGAGAGAGCTGACAGTGGGGGAGATTGGCATTGCTGTGTGGAATGGGGTTTGTTGTTGTTGTTGGTTGGTTGGTAGCTTGCTTTAGGTTATTTGTGGGTTGTTAGATTTTACATCTGTTTGCTCAGAATCATATTAGGTGATATTATGTGTGTGTGTGTGTGTGTGTGTGTGTGTGTGTGTGCGCGCATGTGTGTGTTGTGTGTGTGTGTGCACATGTGTGTGTGTGTGTGTGTGTGTGCGCACATGTGTGTGTGTGTGTGTGTGTGTGCACATTGTGTGTGTGTGTGTGTGTGTGTGTGTGTGTGGTGCACATGTGTGTGTGTGGTGTGTGCACATGTGTGTGTGTGTGTGTGTGTGCACATGTGTGTGTGTGTGTGTGTGTGTGGCACATGTGTGTGTGTGTGTGTGTGTGTGCACATGTGTGTGTGTGTGTGTGTGTGTGCACATGTGTGTGTGTGTGTGTGTGTGTGTGCACATGTGTGTGTGTGTGTGGTGTGTGTGTGCACATGTGTGTGTGTGTGTGTGCACATGTGTGTGTGTGTGTGTGTGCACATGTGTGTGTGTGTGTGTGCACATGTGTGTGTGTGTGTGTGTGTGCACATGTGTGTGTGTGTGTGTGTGCACATGTGTGTGTGTGTGTGTGTGCACATGTGTGTGTGTGTGTGTGTGTGCACATGTGTGTGTGTGTGTGTGTGCACATGTGTGTGTGTGTGTGTGTGTGCACATGTGTTGTGTGTGTGTGTGTGCACATTGTGTGTGTGTGTGTGTGTGCACATGTGTGTGTGTGTGTGTGTGTGGTGCACATGTGTGTGTGTGTGTGTGTGTGCACATGTGTGTGTGTGTGTGTGTGTGCACATGTGTGTGTGTGTGTGTGTGTGCACATGTGTGTGTGTGTGTGTGTGTGCACATGTGGGGTGGGTGTGTGTGTGTGTGTGTGTGTGCACATGTGTGTGTGTGTGTGTGTGTGCACATGTGTGTGTGTGTGTGTGCACATGTGTGTGTGTGTGTGTGTGTGCACATGTGTGTGTGTGTGTGTGTGTGCACATTGTGTGTGTGTGTTGGGGGGGGGGGGGGGGTTGATGTGTGGGATTGGGTTTGTGCTGATGTTGTTTTTTTCAGTTGGTTGCTTTGTGGGGTGAAGGCGTTTTGTTTGGTGTGTGTTTGTGTGCATGTGTTATTATATTTAACATCTGTTCATTGTTAATGATATCAGTAAAAGTGTGTGTGTGTTCTTGTGTGTGTGTGTGTGTGTTTGCGCACGCATACATGCATGGGTGTGTGAGTGTGTGTGTGCATGTGTGTGTGTGTGTATGTGTGTCAGTGTGTGTGTATGCATGCATGTAGGTGTGTCTCTCTCAGCATGTAGGCTGATGTAGATGCAGCACATCCCCTGTGGAGATGCCGGGGCCTGTCAGTATGAATTCAGAATAACATCCCCACCTACTACAAATTCAGTGCTAGGAATTTCCTCTTTTCTATCCCTTTGTTTATGCCTTGTTCCTTTTGTTTCTGTCACTTCTTTCTTGTCCATTTTCTGCCTTCTTGGTCCATTCAGCTGCATTTTCTCCAGTGAGACTTTAAAGATAACAATACTCTCCCACACTGAAGTCAGACATGCTGGGCCTGACTTGTCAGGCACATAATGGCAGCACAATGTAATTTTGCTCATATATATCAATGATAGTTGCTGTCTGAGTATTTGACGAAGAAGAAGAATGGATATATAGTTTACATGTGCCTACACACAAATTATACATACACACTATACTCTACTTTAAAGCAAGTATCACTGGAAGATATGGAAATATGGGTGACTGTGGGCCTAAGCTTCAGTACAGTCCCTCAGTTCACCCAGCTGTCAATAGGTACCTGCCCTTTCTAGGGTCAGGGAAGGTAAAGCAGCGAGGGAGAGGAGATGGGCGCCGCCCTCAATATGCTGGCCCCTAGAGAAGCCGAGGTCTTTGATGCCTCACTCTCCTACAACTACATAGGGTACGGGACACCTGTACCTTTACCTTTTATCCTGTAAAACCAGACATTGCTGTGGCTTCATCAAGGACAATAACAGTGTGAGGTTTAGAAGGAAAACATACATACTCGGGACACCAGCATAAAATCACAAAATGCCTTATGTATTGTTGTTATGCATTGCTATTTGAACATGACAAACAACAACAAAACAATCTCTGAAAATGTTATTGTTGTTGTTGTTGCTATGCATTTCCCTGCTCAAAACTCTGGGGATCTGTCACCCAGAATGTGCCTGACTCACTCATCCATCCCACCTGGGAATCACTGTGAGATTGAAATTGCACACTGAATGAGAAGTTTGTGTGTATGACTATTTTCAAGTACCTCGCCATATAGGCAGCCATACTCTGACTTCAGAGGATTTATTCTCCTTTAAAGGAGAGTGCAGGTTGTTCTGTTAAGAGCTTGTCATGGCTGAAGGCAATCTACACAACATTACAGACCACTTTTGTGCTTTAATCGAGTGACATAACAATTACAACCAGCTGGATTTTTTATGATTTTCTATATGGTAAGAAAAGCACTTTACTGTGCATAGTCCGATGTGTATCAGATTTGTAATGTCATCTGTCAAGCATAATGGTGTTTACAAAAGTGGAACGATTTACAGTGTGATAAGATGACAGTGTGATGATCAGATTCAAGATGACTGTCAAGATGACAGATGTAGTGACAGGTGTGAGTGTGATGTCAAGATCGACGTGTCAAGATGACAATGGAGATGACAGGCGTCACTGTGACAGGTTCAATGCAGGTGTAAGATGACGTGTGGGTGAAGGGCTGTGTGTGTGTGTGTATGGGTAAACATCGTACCCACCAGCTGACTCAGAGGTGCATACTGAGGAGGGTGGCGGGGAGGTTTGTGTGGTTCATGTGTACATTGCAATATCCAGCACCTACTGCTCAGTGACGATAAGAGACAGTGATGAGATGACAGATTCAATGATGAACACAGCAGAGACCAATAAGACTGACCCACTGCGTCAAATGACAGACCATGTAGACTGACCAATTCAAATCCAAAATACCAGACAGACAGATAGACTGACCACTGCTCAGTAGAGTCAACAACATGTGACTGATTTCACTGTCAAATCCACATCAACTGTACATGAGACTCCTTCATCCAAGAAAGGCCTGAGACAGACCATGGAGTGTTGTTTCAGAGTCGAGACCGGGACCATGATCAGCTGACCCACTGCAAGTCTATACAGAACCATGATAGACTGACCCAACTTCAATCCAAAATACCAGACAGACCATATAGGACCATCAATGCATACAGTGACCTGTCTACAACTTCTAAATTCATATCAGACATACCATATGACTGACAGGTTCAAATCTGGAAAAGCTTGAAGCAGACCATGTCTGAAGTTCAAGAGTCGATGACTGCGTGATTTCACAGCAAGTGAAGTTTCAAAAGTAATGTTTTTGCAATTTTTTTGGTGGGGACATCAATGCATGGTGAACCTTTACAACTTCTAGAATTCAATTTCAGACATAAATTGTTTTGAAGGTTTAAAGTCTTGAAAACATTTTGAAGCGAGACAAGTCTGAAGTCAGTTGTGACCTAGCTATGAGCTATGACCTAGTTATGATTTATGATCCTCTGCTCGCTGACTTTGACTTTCCTGAACCAGTCACTACATATGGAAAACAATTACTGTTTTTGGTGCAGGGATGCCTTTAGAATTTTTTGAGCATTTTTATTGGTTGAGAAAAAAAGAATTTGTTTATTGATGTATATTTGAAGTGGGTGTGCATGTCTTGCGGATTTGCTTCCCTTGGCATGGTATTTCCCTTTCATTCTTACTAAGTCTATATGGACAGCAGAGGGTTTTAAGGTGAACAGGGGGGGAAGGTTTGTGTTGTGTTGTATGGGTAAACATAGCACACCAATCCAGCAGGACTCGGTCAAGGTCTAAGGCCCAGTTCTGAAATCAGTGCATTTCAGGGATGCACTAAAAACCAAGGTCCCGTGTGTGAACACTCACAGAACTTCTTGTGCACATGTTAAATCCCCTTTTACCATGTCTCAGGTGTGGTCACTTACTGATTATAATCTAACACCAGCTGGGATGGTATGGAACGGATAGCAGCTTAAAGTTTGGGTTTTTTAAAATTAATTTATTTATCCTTTTATTTCAAGGGTAATGGAATAAGTACTCATGTGCTTTTTTTTTTTATATCCAGTGCCTGTGTGTGTGCAGTTTTGTCAATTTTGTCATCTGTTCCCACGGTACATAATGGCCTACTCTTCCAGAGAGCAGAACGTGATTTAACATGTGCACAAGAAGTTCTGTGTGCGTTCACACATGGGACCTTGGTTTATTTGTCTCATCCAAAGGACTTTTGGGGAGAGTGGAGTCAGCACTGATGTTGACTGCAGAGGATCAATCCCCTTAAAGGAGATTTGAACCCGGGTCAGCAGATAGAGCGCATCACTCTGACCATCGGGCTATCCTGTTCCCAAAAGTGATAATGATGATAACAAATGTGTGGAATCTATATAGTGCTGAATGTTGTGAAGCACCAAATCAGAGTGGGGGACTGTGGGGTCTGTCGTCCTCAACAAATGGCCAGATTGGTCATCCTCCCAAGGTGACTATGAATGCAGGCCCTGCGTGCAAAGAAAGCCATGCAGAACATCGTGTGCATGCACACAGTAAATATCCACCTTGGAGAAGAGAAGGCCATTTATTTATCTATTTATTTATTTGTTTAGTCTTTTATTCATTTATTCATTCATTCTTTTATATCGAGGATAATGGAATAAGTACTCGTGCGCTTTTTTACATCCATTTAATCCCGGTAGAACAAGGTGACAACATTTCTTTTTTAAAAACACATGCACACAGGCGCCATGTTCAGACACCATCCCCCAAGTCAGAATGCAGCTACCTAAATGATGAGGGAAAACCAGGCACACACTGACTCAGGCAAAAACCTCACGGGGGTGAAGGAGCCATAGAGCTGCAGCCTGGCAGGACAGGAAGAAACAACAGACACAGTCCCCTGGGGTGCAGGGGGTCTGTTCTAACATTTCCACCTTCTGGAAACTCTGTGCTAGAAATGTCCTCTTTTCTATCACTCTCTCTGTTTCTTGTTTGTTCCTTCTCTTCCAGTCACCACCTCCTCCTTTGTCTACTTTCTGCCTCTGTGGTCCGTTCTCCTGCCTTTTCTCTCCAGAAAGAGTCAAAAGTTACAGTTTTCTCTTATGCTGAAGGTGGACGCGCTGGTCCTGACTCGTCAGGCGCTTGATGGCAGCGTAACTTGTTTTTGTTCATATAACAGACAACAGTAGTTGCTGTCTGAGCGCTTGTGTGCGTACTTTCTTCAGTTTAACGTCTGTTCACTTGAAGTGATATTAGACACAAAAAAAGAAAGATGAAAGTGTGTCACATTCAAAGAATGTGTGCGCGCTCACTTATGAGTGTATGTATGTATGTATGTGTTGTGTGTGGTGTGTGTGTGTGTGTGTGTGTGTGTGTGTGTGTGGTGTGTGTGTGTGTGTGTCAGAGCATAAGTGCATACGAGTGAACGTGTTTACAAGAATATATATCTAAAGGTATGCATTTGCGAGCCAAGGTAAAAAAGGGTCGTTGTTGTAGTGTGAGTAATGTAAGCGACGAAACGAATGAACTTGGGTGTGTATGTGTGTGACGTGGGTGTGAGCTTGCGTGTGTGTGTGCGTGTTGTGTGCGTGTGTGTGTGTGATGCTTGTGAGTATGAGTATATGTGCTTTATAAGTTTATCTATGAGTGTGTGTGTGTGTGTGTGTACGTGTGCATAAGATAAAGGAAAAAAACAAACATGTAAAGAAATCAGCATAAAAGGGGGAGGGGGGGGGGGGGGGGGCATTGGACAGTTTAAACGAGGTTAAAGCATGAACAATTACAAAAATTTGCCAATAGGGCTTTTAACTAAACAGTTAACTATCTACCAACATAATTTCATTATTGTCCAATATTTGATCAAATGACATTTTTGAAATCTTACATACAAGTGTGCTGGAAAAATATGGTTGAAGCACTTCACAATGAAGAATGACATGTTTAGGTGATAAATCAGAACCACATATACATATTATTTGTTTACAGAATTTAGTTCGGAATGCATCCAAACGAAATCTAAATATCAGGCTTTCCAGTAGTCTGTTATGATAATGACACACTCTGCCACATCTTAATGAATGATTCTTTCGTACGTTGTTGAAACTGTTCCAAGAAGCTTTTTCCAACAAATGTAATGCCCTCCTGAAGACTGAGTGGAAGGTTTAAATGTGTTGAAGCTTCAGAATCCGTGTCCATCGCAGCAGCTTTGGCGAACTTGTCTGCTTGTGTGTGTGTGTGTGTGTGTGTGTTGTGTGTGTGTGTGTGTGTGTGTGTGTGTGTGTGTGTGTGTGTGCAGGGGTGTAGAAAAGAAGATTTCAGGTATATTGTGTGTGTGTGTGTGTGTGCAGGGGTGTACCGCCACACGACAGGCACAGCGCTGGGTGGGCACGCCATCAAGATCCTGGGGTACGGGGTGGAGAATGGAGACAAGTACTGGCTGGTGGCCAACTCCTGGAACTCTGACTGGGGTGACAAGGGTACGTGACATAGGGGTGTGTGATGTGTGACATGTGAGAGGTGACATGTGACATAGGGGTGACATGTGAGGGGTGACATGTGACATAGGGGTGACATGTGAGGGGTGACATGTGACATAGGGGTGACATGTGAAGGGGTGACATGTGACATTAGGGGTGACATGTGAGGGGTGCATCGTGACCCCCTGTGCGGGGTTGGGGGAACATGAGAGGGAGAGTTGTTTAGGATGCACAAGATGCTGGGAAGGTGTTGAAGGAAGGACAGAGAGTGTATGAGAAAGAGGGGAAGAGTGAGTGTTTTAGAGAAAGGAGAGAGAGATGGAGAAAGAGTGTTTGACAGGAAGGACAGAGAGTGTATGAGAGAGAGGGGAAGAGTGAGTGTTTAAGAGGAAAAGGAAGAGTGTTAGGAAGGCAGAGAGGTATGAGAAGAAAGTGAGTGAGAGAGAGAAGAGATGAGAAAGAGTGTATGACAGGAAGGACAGAGAGTGTAAGAGAGAGGGAGAGTGAGTGTTAGAGAAAGAGAGTGAGGTATGAGAGAGAGAGTGTATGAGAGAGAGTGTATGAGAGAGAGAAGGAGAGAGAGTGTATGAGAGAGAAGAGAGGGTGTAGAGAGAGAGAAGGAAGAGAGTGTATAGAGAGAGGGAGAGTGTTTAGAGAAAGAAGGAGAAAGTTAGAGAGAGAGAAAGAGAGTGGGAGATGGAGATTGTGTGTATGAGAAAGAGAGAGAGTGTGTGTTCTCTCTTCACTCATAGTGATATAAGACTTGGAAAAAATAAGATGAGAGCATAGAAATTGTGTTATGTGTGTGTGTGTGTGTGTGTGTTTTCAGTGTGTTGTGTTGTGTGTGTGTTGTTTATTATTTTTTTTATCTAATCTTATATATTGAGGATAATGGAATAATGTGTGTGTGTGCATGTGTGTGTGCATGCATGCATGTGTGTGTGTGTGGTGTTGTGTATTTGTGCGCACATGCATATGAGAGAGAATTTTTATGTGTGTTTTGTTTTTCTTGCTATGCATATATATGCAAATGTAAGTTTGTGAGTCAATATGTGCAGACTTTATGCGTATGCAAGTAACTGATTCTGTGTGTGTGTGTGTGTATCAGTATGTGTGTGTGCATGCACATGCGTTTGTATGCGTGCTCGCATCTAAGTGTCTAACCTGTGTGTGTGTGTGCATGTGTGTGTCACTGTGTGTGTGCACATGGGCATGCATGTATATGTTGTGTACTTGAGCACACATGTGTATCTATGCCTGCCTACCTTTATGAGTTTCTAGCCTCAGTGTATGTGTTTGTGTCTCTGTGTGTCTGTGCACGCATGCGTATGTAAGCTTGCCTGCATCTGTGAGTTTTCATGTGCATGTTTGCGTTACTGTGCATTACAGGTGTGCACACCTGACAAGGTGACTGACTGACTGATGGCTGTGTGTGTTGTTTTCAGGCTACTTCAAAATCCTGAGGGGGGTGGATGAATGCGGCATTGAGTCCCAGGTCGTCGCCGGCATTCCCAAAGTCTAGACGTCTGTCTCTCCAACATCCCCCGCCCCCACCCCACAAACTCCATCTGTCCATCACATAGCACCTCTCCCCTCCCCCCAAATATCCCTCCCCTCCCTCCTTGCTATATCTTTACCTATATCCTTTCTTTAACGCTTTGTCTGTCTGTGTGTGTTTTTGTTTTGTTGTTTTTTTAAACCAGTTTTTCCAGTGTGTTTTTCCATGCTTGGTGTGTTGATTGTGTGCTACTCCTGAACAGGAGAAATTGAAGGGGTGAAGGTGGAGGATAGATGTGTCTCCTCATGTTGTGTGCACAGATGGCTGTGTGCTCTCATGTCTGTGTGCCTGACAGACAGACAACACACACAGAGCTGGTACACAGAGCTACAGACAGACAACAGGCACAGAGCAGGTACACAGAGGTACAGACACAGAGAAGCTGTGCATGTGTGTAGTGAGAAGCATCATAGTCTTGCCTCACTTGCTCATAAACATTTGCACAATTGCTGTGTGTGTTTTATGAATCACATATTACATGGTTAGGTGTGCACTTTTTGTGCACAGTTACTCATATGGATGTACACACACATACACACACACACACACACACACACACACACACACACACACACACACACACACACACACACACACACACACACAATCTTGATGTCAATACAGCTGATGAGATATATGCATACAATACAAACTTGTTCACATGTTCTACCTTGTGTTTTCTTTTTTCATACCATGTACTGACATAATCAAGTTGAGTTCTCCCTGTGAATGAACATTATTCACTGACTTCAAGGAAAGGGGAAATTTGGGACTAGAGGGGTGAAGAGGCAGAAGTTTTTTCATTGAGATGAATAAACTGTGTTGAGGTGTGTTGTGTGTTGGAGACATACGAGCAACATGGGAAGAGAAATGTAACAACAACAACAAAACAACTGCTTAACCACCACCACCTCACCAACAGAAAGAAAACCAGTATAGCAGAGGGATGGAGGGAAACTCAGTTGAGCAGTCAGTTGTTGAGCAGTCAGTTGTGCAATCTGCATTCCGCCATCACTGGGAGGAGAGCGTACCAGGCCTGCTCTGACAACACAGAACAAGACCAAAGAGGATGCAAGATGGCTTTTTTTTGTTGCTTTTTTTCTTTGGCAAAACCTGTCAGATTTTAATACTCTGATTTATTGTTCACAAGTGTGTGTGATTTTTTGGGGTGATACTTTTCTAGGTTGCAAGGGAGTGGGTTTTTTTTAAAAGAAAACTGTGTGCAGTGGTGTTGTTTTTTGCTTTGTTTTATTTTATTTATTATTTTATTACATTGTGTTTACCCTTTTGAAACAGAACTGGGTTGTTATGAACTACAGAATGTAGTTGCAGATTCGTTTTTGAAGGTAGCTGAGAGTCTTTCAATTATAATAGAATGTTATTGTAGAGCTGAACAGGGTTTGGTTTTAACATGTCAGCATGATACTTAGAAAAATGGCTGAGTTTGATTTTTTCAATTTTGTTGTTGCTTGTGTTGTGGGAGGGGCTGTGGGTGGTTGGGGATTCAGGGATTTTGAAATTTCAGATTGTAGCAAAGCATGTGTATGGCTTTTGATCCTAATGTAGCTTGACACTCAACTTGATTATTCAGGGGGATTTTTCCTCTGGAGTTAACAACAGTGCCAACTCAACCAAGGTCCCTGTGTGCGAACACATGCAGGTCTTGCACAACAGTTTATTGGTGTTCCATCAGAAAGAGATTACCGGTGTTTGAATACTGTTGTGCTAGTGCATGTT
>CM060350.1:6410938-6418438 GCA_030674155.1 Stramonita haemastoma
AGCAGCCAGGCATTCCAGTCCTCTCTCCGCCCTGAGCACTGGCACGTAGGCATCCCTCCCTCCCTCCTTCCTGCCATTCTGCCATCCTTCCTTCCTTTCCTTCCTTCCTTCCTCCTTCCTTCCTTCCTTCCACTCTGGCCAGAAGCTGCATCACTGCACTGTCCGCCGTGTGGCCCAGTCCTCAAAGCACCAGTCTAGTGAAGTGTCCGCTCGCTGTGGACTGGATCTCCAACACAAGTACGTAAGTTTGAATTAAATAGCAGTTTTAGTTCCATTATGGGGAGGCTTGTGTGTGTGTGTGTGTGTGTGTGTGTGTGTGTGTGTGTGTGTGTGTGTGTGTGTGTGTGTGTGTGTGTGTGTGTGTGTGTGTGTGTGTGTGTGTGTGTGTGGTGTGTATTTTGTGTTGTACACAACTTAAAGTCACGGTACATCTGCGTAAAATTTCAGGTTGTTCTCTCCGTGGAGAGCGCGTCGCCACAAGAGCAGTGCCACCTTTTTATGTACTTTTTCTGCGTGCATGTGTATTTGTTTCACTATCAGAGTGGATTTTTTTTCTAAAGAATATTTTTCCAGTGACAACTCTTTTGTTGCCGTGGGTTCTTATATGTCCTGTGAATGTGTGTTGCACGTTTATCGTCTCATCTGAAAGTCTTGCACCCAGACCCCCACTCACGGTCTAGTGAATGGGGTAAAGTTTCTGACTCACACGGGGATCAAACCACCACACACTTTGAACGCGGACTTTTCGCATTTTAGATTAAAAAAACAAACAACTTTTGTGGATTTTAGAAGTGAATTTCGTTCTCTTGTTTTCTTTTGTCGTAGATGGATTTGAGAAGTGGATTTAAAAAAAGACAGAAAAGTTTTCATCTCCTATCTGTCCCTGCCTTTGACTGACATTAGCAGTCCCCATCACCCTGCCAAATGTATAACCTTTGTGTGTGCGTGCACGCGCGTGTTTGTGTGTGCGCGTGCTTGTATGTGTACATTCGAATTCAGAGGGTCATATCATCGTAGAACACTGTGACTATTTGCATTTTTTTCACTCAGAGTGCGCCTTGGTTCTATGTTCATTTATTCCTCAAAGTTTTCTACTTCGAGGATAAGGAATAAACACACATGCGCCTTTTTTTTCTACAATCAGTGCGAACGCACGCAAAGCATCTTGAGCACACGTTAAAACCTGTTCCGCTCTTTGGAAGGGTAGGCATTGTGTGTGGGTGGGGAACGGATGACAACATTTATAAAATGTATACACACGGGGACTGGATGTGAAAAAAGCAGCACATGAGCGCTTATTCCATTATCCTCGAAATGGTTTAATAAAAGAAGTAAACAAATAGTTCAGTTTGTAAGAACAGAAATAATTTCAAATGACGATGAACTGAGTGAAGCCTGTATCATCAGTCAGTATGGGAATCATTCAAACTCCCCTCATAAGGGGGGCGGGGGAGGGGGCTATGCATAAAAGTCATTTTTGCCTCTGTCTGTCGTCTCTCTGCCTGTCTGTCTGTCTCTCTCTGTCTCTGCTATCTCTGTCTCTCTTGTCTCTTGTGTCTTATGCTGTCGTCTGTCTGTCTGTCTGTCTGTCTGTCTGTCTGTCTGTGGTCTGTCTCTCTGTTTCTGTCTGCTCTCTTCTCTCTCTCTCTGTCTCCTGTCTGTCTCTGTCTGTCTCTCTGTCTCTGTCTTCTCTCTGTCTCTGTCTGTCTGTCTCTCTCTCTCTTTCTGTCTCTCTCTCTGTCTCTCTGTCTCTGTCTCTCTGTCTCTGTCTCTCTCTGTCTCTGTCTCTCTCTCTGTCTCTTCTGTCTCGTCTCTCTCTCTGTCTCTCTCTCTGTCTTCTCGTCTGCTTCTCTCTCTCTCTCTCGTCTCTCTGCTCTTCTGTCTGTCTGTCTGTCTGTCCTCTCTGTCTCTCTCTCTTCTCTCTCTCTCTTCTTCCTCTCTCTCTCTCTCTCGTCTCTCTCTCTCTCTCTCTCTCTCTCTCTCTCTCTCTCTCTCTCTCTCTCTCTCTCTCTCTCTCTCCCCTCTTCCTCTCTCTCTCTCTCTCTCTCTCTGCAGCAGTAATCAATGAAGCCAGGTGTAATGGAATGCCATGATGAAAGATTGATGCAGCAAACCTGACATCCACAGTCCTGAGAACTCCCTGATTGACAAAGACAACGTCAGCCAGTATCGCAATGACGTCACGATGCTAACTTGACCAGCGGACATGGGGGACTTGAGTGTCAGAAGCAACCAGTACATTAGTGTAATAATAATAATAATCATAATGTAATAATAATAACAACAATAACAATAATAATGATGATAACAACAACAATAATACTCTGTTTATAGGTCATATTTCAACTATATACCCCTGTCTTTAGGGTGAAATGTACTATTTATATACTCTGATTATAGAGGTCATATTTTAACTAGTACACTTGTCCTCCAGTGAGATGGAAGATGAAAGACCTCCACTCTGTTACAAATGGAGGGTATTGGGATGAAATACCCAAGTGGGATTGCTCCTGGTGGATGGAAACTGCTAGGGGCATCTGGCTTCAGCATCAAACATGTTGGTCACATAGTGTACCTCTGGTGGCGAATGTGATGGCGGGTAATCAGATTACCTTCCATGCAATCCAAACGGCGTGTTTTTATATCGGTACATACTAGCCAATAGTGCAACAGTCTGTTGTGTTGGGTGGTGGATGAAAACCTTCCGTTGAATACACCTTGCCCTTCGCGGTGACATATTTATTCTCTGCTGTGTGAATGTTCTTTGGCCCTGACTCTTGTAAAGCAACAAATCAAAGTGTTTTAAAACAAAAAAGGAATAGACCTAGGCCTGTAGGTCGGTGGTCTAGAGGCAACACTCCTGCCTGAAATGACAAGATTCGATTCCTGTTTGAGCCTGAGCTTTTTATTCATACACACTACCTTGAGTGGCTGTCTGGGTACTAGTCTTTCGGCTGAGACTATTCATTGTTATTATTCTTTCCTATCAAAATTGTTCATGCATTTATTCTTCCATTCATGCATTCTTTCATTCAATCATTTATTCTCTGTCTGTCTGTCTGTCTGTCTGTCTCTGTTGTCTGTCTTCTGTCTGTCTGTTGTCTGTCTGTCTGTTTGTCTGTCTGTTTGTCTCTGTCTGTCTCTGTCTTCTGTCTGTCTGTCTGTCTGTCTGTCTGTCCTGTCTGTCTGTCTGTCTGTCTGTCTGTCTGCTTCTCTCTCTCTCTCTCTCTCTCTCTCTCTCTCTCTCTCTCTCTCTCTCTCTCTCTCTCTCTCTCTCTCTCTCTCTCTCTCTCAGTAAATCCATGACATCAGATATAATGGAATCATTGCAAGCAGCTTGCTGAGGGGGCATAGGACATAACAGGTGTTCGTTCACCTTTGACCTGTCATCACCAGATGACCAGTCCGTGACCAGTAGACAGTGATTCAGTGGTCAGCGTTGGCGTTGGCGCACGTCTTGGACAATATAGCAGTGGTGCACAATGGCTTTTTTCACAACAACACCAACAACAGTAGCATAATTATTATTGTCATTAGCGTTATTGTTATGGGCAGCGTTGTTGTTAATGTCGTTGTTGTTGTTGCTGTCTTAATCACTGGCTATCGCCGTCCATCGGCTATCTACAATCCTGGCATGGGAAACAGCATATTGACCATCAGTTTCCTATTTATTTGATGCTTAAAGAGACATGACCCACTTATTACATACTACATTAAATGCCCTTCGAGCAAACTTGGCAAAGAACATAAAATGTGTATGCAGTGAAAAACTTTCAAAAATTTATATTTTGTATCATTGTTAAGGTTTAAAATGTTCCTACCAGCATTTCAAAACAAGTCTCTACACGAGGTTGTTACGAAACCAAAGTTACTGTGCGAGATAGCATTATCTCTTATGCGATCCCCAGTAACTTCATTTTTGTAAACTTTGACCAAAGGTCTGCCACAGCATTGATATCAGAACTATTCGCAAATGTTCAGGTTCTGCTTTCAGCATAGTTTTCAGTAGCTCTGAGGTTTTGTTCTTTGTGCGTTTCTTTGCCTTGCTTTTTGCTACAGATTGTTTGTATTGTTTGAAATCAGTATTTTAATACACACTTTAAAAACAACAACACGCATCTTCTTACTTTTCAGCCCTCATCATACACCCCCCCCTCCCCCATCATCTAAAATCACATTAAGCGAACAGACGTAAAATTGAAGACACACACACACACAAAGAACAAATGAAAATTTCCAGTCATGAACGGTGTCATTAACAGCCTTGTCCTCCATCTCCTAGTATAGTTCAAGATGGCTGCTTCAGTTAAAAGTCGGTGGAGTTGTGGTCCACACCTGCTCTGGCTTTGAAATCGCCGGCGTGATCTTCATAAAACTTGTCTGTTGCTTCTGCTGTGGATGTCAAAGTTGCTGCACAGGCACTGATCACACTGCCTGGTCCTGAGGATGTCAAAGTTGCTGCACAGGCTACTGATCACACTGCCTGGTCCTGAGGATGTCAAAGTTGCTGCACAGGACTGATCACACTGCCTGGTCCTGAGGATGTCAAAGTTGCTGCACAGGCACTGATCACACTGCCTGGTCCTGAGGATGTCAAAGTTGCTGCACAGGCACTGATCACACTGCCTGGTCCTGAGGATGTCTGAAGTTGGTAGAGAGACAGGATACACTCTGTTCCTCTGCTGGGGAGTTATGGATCCCCAGCAAGCTGTTTCTGACTGCGAATCCCACACCCGTGTTCTCTGACCTCGTCTGATGGTTTGCCCTGAATACCAGAACAGGGTGAAGTCTCTCTTTCAAAGATCCTGTTCATGGAATCTGGTTTCTTAAAGGGCGACGATGTCCATCTGTAGTCTGCTCACTTCTCTGTCAATGACACCTGTCTTGCAAGTATCATTCACTTCCTGCATCCATCCACATCCATCCACCCCATCCATCCACTCCACACCATCCATCCACTGCCATCCATCACCACTGCCATCCACCACTCCCATCCATCCATCCATCCATCCATCCACTCCCATCCATCCATCCATCCATTCCATCCATCCATCCATCCATCCATCCATCCATCATCCATCCATCCACTCCATCCATCCATCCATCCACATCTCCATCCATCCATCCACTCCATCCATCCATCCACATCCATCCATCCTCCCATCCATCCACTCTCCATCCATCCATCCATCCATCCACTACACGCCATCCATCCATCCACACTGCCATCCATCCATCCACACCTCCAATCCATCCATCCACCACCATCCCACTCCATCCATCCACTCCCCATCCATCATCCATCCATCCACTGCTCCATCCACCATCCACTCATCCATCCACTCCATCCATCCAATACATCCACCTCCCATCCCATCCATCCACACTCCCATCCATCCCACTCCATCCATCCACTGCCATCCATCCACCCTCCCATCCCATCCATCCATCCACCCATCCATCCACTTCATCCATCCATCCATCCATCCATCCTCCACCCACCCATCCATCCACCCCATCCATCCACTGCCATCCATCCACTCCATCCATCCACTCCTCCTCCATCCATCCACCACTCCCATCCATCCATCCATCCTCTCCCATCCATCCACTCCCATCCACCATCCACCACCCCACCCATCCATCCATCCATCCACTCCATCCACTCCCATCCACATCCATCCACCCACCACTCCCATCCCACCATCCCATCCATCCACTCCCATCCATCCACTCCCATCCATCATCCACCCCACTCCCATCCATCCATCCATCATCCCACCATCCATCCACTCCCACATCCATCCATCCCCTCCATCCATCCATCCATCCGTCCATCCACTCCACCATCCAATCCACACTCCATCCATCCATCCATCCCCATCAACTCCTCCATCCCATCCACTCCTCCAACCATCCAATCCATCCACCCATCCATCCTATCCATCCTCCTATCCACAATCCACTCCTAATCCAATCCACTCCTACCATCCATCCATCCCACTCCTATCCACATCCACCCTATCCATCCACCCTATCCACAATCCATCCATCCTATCCATCCACTCCCATCTATCCACTACCTATCCACTATCCACTCCTATCCATCCATCCATCCACATCCCATCCCACTCCTACATCCACATCCACTCCTATCAATCCACCCTCCACATCCACTCCTATCCCCATCCATCCCCATCATCCATATCCATCAATCCACCTATCCACATTCCACTCCTATCCATCCATTCCATCTCCTATCCACAATCCACTCCTATCCAATCCACTCCTATCCTGTCCACATCCACTCCTATCCATCCATCCACTCCATATTCCCTCAATTCCACATCCACTCCTTATCCATCCCCTTACTCCATCATCACTTTCCCTCACTCATCACTCCTACACCTAACCTACCCCACCATACTCCTCCCCCTAAACCACCTCCCCCTTCCGTACACCTAACCCCCCCTAAATCTCTTCCCCCTTCCCTACAATCACCCCCCATACTCCTCCCCACCTACCCCTACCGTACTCCACCCTCCCAAAACCTCCCCCAACCTCCCCCTTCACTCCACCTACCCCCACCATACTCCTCTCCCTAAACCTCCTCCCCCTTCACTCCACCTACCTCCCATCATACTCCTCTCCCTAAACCTCCTCCCCCTTCCCAACACCTACCCCCAACATACTTCTCCTGCTACTTCTGGCTAATACAATGGTTCCCAAATACTTGTAGCTTTGAACTAGCTGATGCCCTTGGCGTTATTGGTTTGGTCTTCTCTGCACTGATTTTCATGCCGTACGTTTTAGAGGCCTTGTTCAGTTGTTCTGTTAGGCTGGCAAGCTCCTGTTCTGATCCTGCTAGTCCGTCAATGTTATCTGCGAAGCGGACATTTGTACTCGTTCTGCCACCAATGCTGGCTGACTGATCGTTTATGGTGTTATTATTTATTCATTTTATTTTAAACTTTTATATCAAGGATAATAGAGTAACCACTCATGTGGTTTTTTTTTCATCCAGTCCCCGTGTGTGTATGCAATTGTGTAAATGTTGTCATCTGTTCCCACTGGCACACAATGGTCTACTCTTACGAAAAGCGGAAGAGGATTTAACGCGTGCGCAAGATGTTCTGCGTGCGTTAGCTCAAGGAAGATGTGGGTAAGAGTAGACTCTGTTCGGGTTTGCATGGAGAATTTGCACCCTCCCTAGAAGATTATTTATTTATTTATTTATTTCACTTTATGTCACAGCAGATTTCTCACTGTGTGAAATTCGGGTAGAGCACACTGCCAGCAGTGCAGCAGCAGCTGCCCTTTTTTTTTTCTTTTTTCTGACCCGCCCCCATCATACTCCCCCTAACTTTACTCCACCCTCCATGTACAATTTTTGAAAGGCATAATTTTGACAACTATTAGGTAGACAGTAAAACTCTCACTGAAATTCGAACCCACGACACCAAAGACATACAGGCCACAAGTCCGTCGTCTTAACCAACA
>CM060350.1:6423438-6445938 GCA_030674155.1 Stramonita haemastoma
TCCTAAAGATCTCCTCTATGGTGAACTTGCCTCCGGCAAGAGAAGCATTGGTCGCCCCCAACTGCGCTACAAAGACCTCTGCAAGCGTGACATGAAAGCCCTGGACATCAACCTAGAGAACTGGGAGGAGGTAGCGGCTGACCGCAGCAAATGGCGCAGTGTTCTCCACAAACAGCTGAAGCAGCAAAACGCCACACAGCCGGCGTTGTCGCTGAACAAATGACCTGTCTTTTGGCGCGAATTCCATAGTCGACACGACTGACGGAGGCCTAACTGAAAAACTAACTACTACACTACTACTACTGCTACTGCTATGCTACTACTACTACTACTATTACTACTACTACTACTACTACTACTACTACTAACTACTACTACTACTACTACTACTGCTGCTGCTGCTGCTGCTGCTGCTGCTGCTGCTTCTGCTACTACTACTACTACTACTTCTGCTTCTGCTGCTACACACACACACACACACACACACACACACACACACACACACACACACACACACCACACACACACACACACACACACACAACACAATTAACCACCATTAACTAAACCTCAACTCATCTTTTTTCTCTCCATCACAACACCGACAGGAACATCACCACCATCAGAGGACACCACCACCACCACCACCACCACAGCCACTGCAGCAGCGACGACAGCGAGTTCACCATCGCGGCAGACCTGACGCTGTACGCCAACCCGCTGCGGTGCCTGAGGAAAACGGCCAGGGCCTCTGCTGCAGCGCCGCACAGCGCCACCTCGGGGCCTGACATGGTGGCTGCAGACCTGGTGAAGTATGGCAGCCCTCTGGATGATGACCGCGCCACTATTGGCCCCAAGTGATGAATGATGATGATACATGGAATTTATACAGCGCTGTATCTTGTACCACCTCTCTCCATTTCTTTTTTTTGTTTTTATTATTATATTCTTTTATGTCGAGGATAATGGAATAAGTACTCTTGTGCTTTTTTTTTTTTTTTACATCCAGTCCCCGTGTGTATGCAGTTTTGTAAATATCATCTATTCCCTCCGGCACACGATGGCCTTCTCTTACGAAAGCGGAACAGGATTAAACGTGTGCGCAAGATGTTCTGCGTGCGTTCGCACACGGGGCCTCGGTTTAAAGTCTCATCCAAAGGACTTTAGGGGAGAGTGGAGTCAGCACTGATGTTAACTCCAGGAGAAAAATCTCGACCGGACTCGAACCCGGGTCGTCAAATTGCCAGCGCAATGTTCTGACCACAAAGCTATCCGTCCTCCCTCCATTTCAATGGAGAGAGCTGGTTGCGAGGTCTTCCGTGGCGCCCCTACGGTCTAAACAGACTACGGGATAGAAGAAGAGGAAGATATCTTGTAAAAACAAATCAAAGCGCTTGCATTCGACCTATACACTCAAGCAATCAATAACAATTTATAGTTTTAGCAAATTCGAATGTATACACACACACGCAAGTGACAGCAGTGCTCTTTGTTTTGGTTGTTGTTGTTGTGGTGGTGATGGTGGTGGTTTCGTGGTGGTGGTAGTTTGGTGGTGGGTTGTTTTTTATGAAGATGATGACGATGATAATGGTGATGGTGGTGGTGGTGTTTTTTATGTGAGATGATGACGATGATAATGGTGATGGTAGTGGTGGTGTTATTTTTTTATGAAGATGATGACGATGATAATGGTGATGGTGGTGGTCGTGATGTATTTTTATAAAGACGATGACGATGATAATGGTGATGTTGATATTTTATGATGAAGATGATGGCGATGATAATGGTGATGGTGAGTAGCTACAACTCTTGAGCTTGGTGATTTGTGTGGATGTTGTTGTGGTTTTGTTGTTATTTCTTCTTTGAATAAGTCAAATGAACTACCTAGATGTCAGCAGACTTTTAGCTCACTGGAAGCCTTTAATCTTAGCTAAGGGCATACACTAAGAAAATAAACAAACCTCACTATAATTATATAACTTAGAGTTGGATTTTTTCATGCGGGTTTTTGGTTTGTTTTGGTTGTTATTGTTAGTGCTGTTAATGTTGATGTTGTTTGTCTGGTGTTGGCTGTTGCTGTTGTTGTTGATGTTGTTGTTGATGATGATACTCTTGTCAGTCGGAATAAGCTTTCGTGTGCTTTTTTTACATCCAGTCCCCGTGTGAATGCAGCTTTATAAATCTTGTCATCTGTTCCCACAGGCACACGATGGCATACTATTTCGAAAAGCGGAACAGGATTTAACGTGTGCGCAAGATGTTCTGCGTGTGTTCGCACACAGGGGCCTCGGTTTATAGTCTCATCCGAAAGACTTTTGGGGAGAGTGGAGTCTGCTCTGATGTTAACTCCGGGAGAGAAATCCCCTCAACCGGGAATCGAACCCAGGTCATTAAATTGCAAGCGCAATGTTCTGACCACTAGGCTATCCCGTCCCCCGTCTGTCTTCTTCTTTTACTCCTTCTTCTTCTTCGTCGTCGAACGCTCAGACAATAATTCTTGTTGTCTGTCACATGAGCGAAAATGTGGTGTGCTGTCCTTAAGCACCGGCAAGTCAGGCCCAGTGCACCGGCTTCGGTGTGGGGGAGAATGGCTTTTTTACATGTCTCTCTGGGAAACTAAAACCCGCAGGGGAATGGAAGAGAAGGCAGAAAATAGACAAGAAGGAGGTGACAGGAATAAAAAGAATAAAACAGAAACAAAGGGAGGGAGGGATAGCAGAGACAGAGGGAATTCCTGGCACAGCATTTCCAGAAGGTGGCGATGCTATTTCTACTGCATCCCCACAGGGAGATTTTCTGTTGGTGAGGAGCGACTTCTCTGAACTTGGTAACTTAGGTGGATGTTGTTGTTGTTTTACTTTGAATGATTATGTCAAATGAATAGTTACCCTACTGTAGGGACACTTTTACCTCATACGGAAGCTTTTAATCTATGTGCATAAACAACAGGAACAAACTTCACCACAACTTCGGGCTGGATTTCTGTCATATACAGCTGGGGTATTGTTGTGGTTTTGGGTATTGGGGGACTTTGTAGCGGTGGGGGGGGGGGGGATAAAGAGTGTTAATAATTCCAATGCTCAACAGACGGTTTTGATATAAGCACACGAATTTACAAATTTACCAAACTTGGAGGCCGGATTTTTTTATGCACAGCAGGATGTTTTGGGGTGTCGTTTTTGTTTTGTTCATTTTCCCCTTTCACCCCTATGAAGGCTAAAAGCAGCCGTAGCCTACTATGTCTTTGGGGAAATAATGTAGAATGATGTAACTTGTAATAATTGTAGTTTGTAATGAAATAATGTAGAATGATTGTAACTTGTAATAATTGTAGTTTGTAATGAAATAATGTAGAATGATATAACTTGTAATAATTGTAGTTTGTAATGCACTGCATTACTTACTTTCACATTGTAGCATAATCATTGTTGTGATATATTGCTTTGTTACGCAGTGTACCAGTCTGTACTATGACTATGATATTTTCTTACCATACAGTTTTCATGTAAAACCCAAAACAACACTCTAATTACTCTTTGAAGCACGTCATTATTTCTCTGATCTGTGTGTGTGTGTGTGTGTGCGCGTGCATGTGTGTGCCTGAGAATGTTTAGGTGTGTGTGTGTGTGCGCGTGCGTGCGTGTGTGTGTGCATGAATGTGTCTGTGTGTGCATATCATTTTATTCATTCCTTCATTTTTTTTTTTACTTTGAGGATAGTGGAATAAGCACTCATGTGCTTTTTAAAATCCAGTCCCTGTTTATATGCAGTTATAATTTTGCCATCCGCGCGCGCGGCGTGCGGCGTGAGCGTGTGTGTGTGTGCGCGCGCATACCATTTCACTTATTCATTCTTTTATTTCGAGAATAATGGAATCAGCACTCGTGTGCTTTTCTTGTACATCCAGCCCTGTGTACAGGTGGTTTTGTAGAAGTTGTCACTTGTTCCCACACCACCCAAAAACATTTCTGAAGATTTTCTAAAGTGGTGTGGATGTGGGGTTTTGGTATGAGAATTACACACACGCACGCCACGCACGCGCGCACGCATGCACACACACACACACACACCAGTCACCACTGAAATGCCTATTTGGGGGTTTTCTTTTTCCTGTGGTGTCAACATCCAACTCCCTCTCTCCCAAACAGTCCTTCACATGAGACTGTAAACCGAGGTCCCATGTGCAAACACATGCAGAACATATAGCGCGCACATTATTTAAAACCTGTTCCACCTTTCGGAAAAGTAGATCATTGTACCTGTTAGGAACTGGCACGATTAAAAAACCACATAGACACTGCACTGTGCTGGTATCATGTTTAGACATGATCCCCGACATTGGACTACTGTGGCTACCTGATTTGATGGTGAGAAAAACTGGTGGCATACACACAGACACACATCTCATCACTGGTGAACCTGGAAGCTGTAGCCAAGGAAAAGAAAATAGAATAAATCTGCGATAAAATTACACTCCACTTTTCTCTCTCTTAATCACTCAGGGCAACGTTCAACAACAATGACTACAACAACAATGACAACAACAATAACAACAAGAACGATGATAACAACGACAACAACAACGATGACAACAACAATGACGACAACAACAGTGACAACAACAACAACAACAACAACGATGACAACAACAATGACGACAACAACAGTGACAACAATAACAACAACGATGACAACAACAGTGACGACAACAATAACAGTAAGAACGATGACAACAACGACAACAATGACAACAACGACAACAAGAACATCAACTCTCTTGTCCTGTATGGACACACAGAGCAGGCAAAGCTGTCTTTTTCTGTTTATTGCAGACTGCAAGGTGTGGGTAACCTTGACTGTCATCACCACACCAGGCATCAGAAACAAACACCACAGGCAAGTTCAGTCTCTCTGCTTTGGCCAGTCTCTCATGCAAATTCTGGCCACAAAAAATACACAGTTTAGGAATAACTTACCCACGTACGCAAAAACTAAAACATGCAAAATGCGTGAAGGTACATATGCAAATAACTTAACTTGCAATTCCAATCAAAAATGAGATTACCCCAAGAAAGCAGTTGGCTTTGTTGTTAATGTTTTCTTTTTTTAATTTTTGTTTCTTTGAGTTATAAAATAAATGAAACTGTAAAAAGATAAAAACAATTTTATTTAAAAAGACTCAAAAAGAAATGCAATGGTGCTGGATAAAAACAATTCTAAAGAAGACAGTAACAAATGCAACACTTTAAAAAAGAAAAAGAAAAAAAAAGAGGACGAAATAATTGAAAAAAAAATAGGTGTAGACGACCCACTGACCACTTATGACTAATCAACTCATCAGTTAAACAGGGACGTTAATTACTGAGACGCTAGCTCCATAATGCCTTCGTCCAATACACAACAACAAACATGCAGCATAATATCAGCTTCTTGCTGTTAGGAGTTACTGTTACATTTCTGATGATGATATTACCATAATGCTGTTATCACTTGGCATGGAAAAACAACGTCATGTCTTGAAGCCAGTAACGCTGAGTGGTTAACACCATTTGACTTCCAAACCCACAGGTCCAAAAAGTCATGGGTTCAAATCTCAGCATTAGCATCTGGTGAATAAAGGGGGGGGGGGGGGGAGGTTTTTGCGATCTGCCTGGTAAAGTACTTCAGGTGCAGACCTGCCAGTGCTTTAATACCTATTGTGTATAATAATGCAGAAGATCAAATATGCGCATTAGAGATTCCACGTAATTCATGTGAGCATTTGGTGAGTTATGGAAACATGAACATACCCAGCATACTTACATTAAGAGGGAATGCAACTCCCTTCATGGCAGGCAAAAATGGAGGCATATGCAAAATCTTCCCATAGGTGAATTTCTGAGCTCCGGCCAAGGAACAAAAACAAACAAAAAAACGGCCAGTAACAACAATAAACGATGAAAATGGATAACAGAAGATGAAAGTGATGACATTCAGCTGTAAATCATCAGCGTTTCATTTAGGCCCTGACTACTATATGATAAACATGTGAATGAAGTAAACTGATCCTGTTCTTTTTTTACCAGAGACTGCCACTACTAATCTCTCTAAGCATGAATGTACACACACACACACACACACACACACACACACACACACACACACACACACACGCACGTACACATGCACAAACACACTTTTTTCTATGCCATATAAACTCAATGAACTTGCATTCCCAGACAGACCATCCCCTGACCCGACACAGACAAAAAGTTAGTACTGTCAACACTGACACATTGTGAAAGCACTGGGGACCTGGAGTTCAGGCAAAAATTACAATCAACAAATTAAACAACAAAACCATGGATATGTCTTCATGCTTGAGGTGTGTAAAAACATATATATGTTTATATGTGGAAGCACGTATACAACACACACAGGAATACGGATACACAGACACACAGTCACACACAATCAAAATACAACAGTTCACAATGATATGTTCTACCTTGAAAACACACCAATACAAACAACAACAACAACAAGATGATTATCAAAGCTAAAATAAAGAAAAAGGCCATGACATATATAACAAACATTTCCACAACTCTTAAGGCAATATACATAATAATTATCAACATGACCCCCCCCAAAAAAAAAAAAAAAAAAAAAAAAGATCCCCCCCCCCCCCCCCAAAAAAAAAGGAAAATGTTCAAATTCAAAGCCACAAAACAAGTTGGAAGATTTTTTCTTTAAAATGTCAAATTCAAAACAAAACGGCATAAGGCAGAGACTCAAATATATTAAGAAAAAAATGGTGGACATTCCCTCTGCACTGTTAAAGTAACCAATAACAACAACAAACATCACAACATGTTGATCTCATGCTCTGTCAACAACCATACCATACCATACCATACCATACCATACCATACCATACCATACCATACTACCATACCATATTGTTTACAGCCCTACCAACCATGAAAGGCCATATCAGGGCTGTCACCTCATTCAGTTTCATGGCTCCAGTAACTTTCAACTTCAGGCTCAAAACCAACACCTCCTAATACTTTCAAATATCTAACACCATCCTTCTGTAAAAAAAAACAACCACACCATTAAACCACTCAATACCTAAATCATTAGGATGCCAGCCAGCCTGCTTAATTTCTCATCCTCAGATTACAACAACAAAAAATGTAAAAAGGATAATAAACATGTTTACGTAAAGAAAAATACAAGAAAAGTGCCACTTGGGCAAATACCACTGCAGAATGGACATTCTGTGCCCATCCCAGTGTCTAAGTCTCACTACCTAGTCGCCAGAACAAAAAACAGGCAGTGTCACATAATGAAAACAGAATATTGTTTGAGAGATTTGCTTGATAAAAGGCAGGAGAGTGGACTGGAAAGGCAGAAAATAAGCCAGAGAAATGACAGAAAGGGAAAGAAAAAGACATAAACAAGAGAGAGAGGAGAGAGAGAGAGAGAGAGAGGAGAGAGAGAGAGAGAGAGAGAGAGAGAGAGAGAGAGAGAGAGAGAGAGAGAGAGAGAGAGGGGGGAGGATACAAACAAAGAGAAATAGAAGGAAAAACACTGAGAGACAGACAGACAGACAGACAGACAGAGAAAGGGGAAGGGAGGAGAAAGAGAGACCAAAAGCAGCCTAGACATTGCTGACCAAAGACATACACCATCTCTGATACCGCCCACACCAGCTACACAACCCTCACCCATGCCTTCAGCTCAACCCCAAAGCAGTATGCATTATATTAATACCATTCTGTACATAACAACAATACACCACACACCAATAATGATAATACTGGTCAGATGATCCACTGATCTGTCAATCAGCTTTTTGGTCCCCTGTCACTCAGGTTCAACAGTAACACACCACATACAGTACATGTTCAGATAAGATACCACAGTTGGTACGCGTGTATCAACACCAAAATATATTTTAAAAATGTTGTGAGGCGACACACAATATTTTACGCACATAGCCCCCTTCCAATGCATATATACAGTTTATGTTAAACAGAGTGCACAGTTTGATATGTAACAACAGCACAATCTTCACTGGGTGATATGTAACACAACATCTAACAGGTCTGTCACCATATTAACCATGCCTGCATAACTGCATACCATGCAGCCTCTCCTCTCTCTCTCTCTCTCTCCTCTCTCTCTCTCTCTCTCTCTCTCTCTCTCTCTCTCGTCTATTTTTCTCAAAATACAACTAATAGCACAGTAGCAATCTTTCTCACTCACTGACATTGTATTCATAATTCTATACCAAGATAACCTATCTACTCAGTGACAAATACAAAAACCAGACCAAAAAGGCCATCAACCCCTTGATTGGCAAGGTACCCCCTCCCCCCCCCCCCCCTCATAAACTTCTAGAAAACTACTTAATTCAAGAAAACTTGGTCCAGAATGTCCAGATTCCCCCTCTCCCTAAAAAAAAAAAATCCAAAAAAAAAAATATCAACCCATCCACCCCCTCCCCCCTCCCAAACAATTCCCAAGTACTAGAAAAACATGACAAAATGATAACAACCACAACAATAAACAGACAGCTGTGGAGTCTTTCTAATTACATAACATCAAGGCACAATGCATAACCATGACAGACAATCTCACACAGTAATAACTCCCACGGCTGAATTTTTGTTTGTTATTACTGTCATTTTTCATATATCAGTTGATCATGAAGATCATGTACACAACAAGGAACAAAACCTAATATTCCTGACCACTCTGTAAACAAGAATTCATCAAAAGAGAGAGAAATAAAAAAGAAAGATGGCAAACCCTCCATAACAAAACATCTCCTTGTTCAACTTAGCTCAAAACAGTAACTGAAGGAGAAAATGAGGCACAATCTGTTGAAGCAGACTTCAGACAATTTACATGACGATACATTTAGGGGACAAGTTAAAAAATAACGTTTATGAATTTGCCCCTGGCATGATTCCCCCCCCCCCCCCCCCCCCCCCCCATTAAAGAATAAAGGAAACAAAACCAACACAATAAGAACCAGAAATGTTACTGATCAAAACTATGAACATGCTTTCCATACATAATATCATACTAAAAGTTTAAATAAAAAATATCAAAAACTACATATCAACAGCATAAGGAGCAGAACCCAACATGACAGTTTTTTCAGGTTACTCCATAACAGAATCACAGTCAGCATGATTTTGATTCAAACTAATACATAACAACAACAATCCAATCAGGATTCACAAAGATATGTCATTCAACAATTTTTTTAAAAATAAAAAATAAATCAGCCATATGTACAAGCATATCCACAATCCAGGGTGTAACTGATATGTAAAAGGGAGAAATGCTCTGTGCAAACAAAGCGAATAAAAGTAAGCCCCTTAAATGCAACATTCCTTTTTTATTAAAAAAAATTGTATCCTACAAATATGTCCACAAAAATTTCTTTGTAAAAGAAAAAGAAGTGAAAAAAGGGAATTGTTATCGTTGAGGTTTTCTCCCTGACAGAGTGCTTCTTCACCCTCAAACAGCATCACCCATCTTTCTTTCTTCTTCATCTATATTCATGTGTATTGCTTTCCCTTTCACAGTGGATTTTTTATACCAAAATTTGCCTGGTACACTAAAACTCTCTTGCTGCCCTGGGTTCTTTATATGCACAAGAAGAAGACTGTATCTGGGACCATAGTTGATCATCTTGTCAAAAAGACTAGCACCCAGATCGCTACTCAAGGTCTAGTGCATTGGGGAGAAGGACTGAACCCTCAGCATCTCACTTTCCAGACCTGTGTGCTACCTCCAGACCACTGATCCGCACTCTGCCAGCAGCCAATCAAATCTTTAACCCTCTTGATTCTCTGAACACAAATTGCCCCTAGATTTCACATTCCATCATAAAATCAGGTCAGGCACACATGCTGGCTGGCCTTTTCCTCCTTTTAAGTACATACCAGCAGCTATAATTACTTCTGGACTCACAGCAGGATTTGTACCTCTGGCCTGATAGAGCTTTGGCATATGGCAGCAATTAGTGATGGTCACTGCGTGATGGAAATCTACTGTGTGTAAATTCCGGCAAATCTGGTTCGGGATTCAGGAGGGGCAATTATTCAATCCCAGCAAATCCCGGTTTGGGACTAAGAGGGTTAAAAAGGAAATATGAAATAAAGAAAAGAATGAAAGAGAAAAAAAAAAGAAAAGAAAGAAACTCTAAAAGATACACAACAAAAACTACATTGACTTTTTTCACATTATCACCCACAAATTGCCATATATGCAACACACATGCATCTTAAAACATGTTCTACATAAGCAACAATCCCATGTATATTACCTTTTTTCTTCAACAAATTAGAATACAACTGATAAAACTTCTTTTCTTCATCTTAAAAGATAAGACAACAACAAAAAACCCATTCTGAAAACCATGATTTCAAACAACCAATCTCTATTGCCATACAAGGAAAATCCATCTCCTATACGAAACATCAATTGACCATCTCCATATGATGAAAATCCATCTCCATACAATAAAAATCCATCTCCATACAATGAAAATCCATCTCCATACAATGAAAATCCATCTCCATACAATGAAAATCCATCTCCATACAAAAAAATCCATCTCCATACAAAGAAAATCCATCTCCATACAATGAAAATCCATCTCCATACAATAAAAATCCATCTCCATACAAAATCATTCAACAATAAAACCATCTCCATACAAATGAAAATCCATCTCCATACACTGAAAGACCAAATGTTAACGATTGCATCTTCACAGAGGGCGTATCTTCCTCTCTCCTTTTTTGCACCAAGAGCAAGTTTGGCAAAGTCCAGATAATGTGGCAACCACACACACACACACATACACAGCACACACATCACACACACACACACACCCCCCCCACCCACACACACACACACAATACACACCAAACAAACAAAACAAGGGCAAGATTTATCCAGAAAACCGAGAGGAAAACTTCTCACCCAAGGAAGCACTTTCCAAAACCAAAGACTGGAAGGATAGCTGGGGGGGAGGGGGTGGGACATAAAAGTGCATTTAGGAGAGTTTTGTGCTGGCTTTAAAACCTATCATTTTTGTTCTTTTCTGATTGTTTCAATGCAAAACACAGCAAAGGATGTTTAGGTAAAGGATGGCAGAGGCATTTTTCCATACATATGTAAGTGGACAATAAAGGTCAACAGTCAGGCTGTATCTTGCAGTGCACTAATTTATTATAATGGTCTGGCAGCAAACTCTTGTGAACAATCTCTCTGATCAGATTCTTAAGTGTTGTGGTGTGGAGTGGAGAGTTGGTCACCATGATCAAAAGACTTCTGTGGAGAGTGTTTATTTTTTCCTTTTTGTTCCTTGGCTAGAGCCCTGAGGTTCACCAATGTTGAGGTTTTGCGTAAGTAACGATTTTTGCCCTACTTTGTCTATGTCACTGTGTTATTTTAAATGGAAAAAACTCTGAACAATAAAAGTGGAAGCCAAAATAAAACTAAAAAGTAATGTTGTCTATGTTATTTAACAGGAAGTTGTGGTAAGCCAGTGATGTCATTGTTGTGTGTAAGGTGTCACTGAACAGGTCAGTACTGAGCTTAACTCTTTCACTGCCACTATCTGCTCATTAACACAGCACTTCCAGGCACCAGCTGGTTTCACATCTATAGGCTACAGGAAAATTACACTACCTATCTACCTACCTACCTACCTACTTATCTATCTATCTATCTACCTACCTATTTACCTATCTATCTATTCCTTAGTCTGGTGTTTGTGGGGGCACCCTGAAGACTTGACAACCAGTTCCCTCCATTCCCTCTCTGTTCTGCCTTTCTCAAAGTTTTGTTCAGTTCTAGGCCTGTCCATTCGCTGATGTTGTCCTCCCATCTCTTCATTGGTCTGCCTCTTTTTCTTCCTCCTTGGACAGTGCCTTGCAGTATTGTTTTTGCAAGTCCTTTTGATCTTGTGACATGCCGTACCATTTAAGTTTACACTTCTTTACGATTGATAGAAGGTTTTCGTAAGGGACCAATTGTTTGCTAGATTCTGTTAGGCACGTCTTTGTTGCTTTAGGGTCTCTGTAGGAGATGGAAACAAGCCCAGAAAATAAAAAGGCTGCAGGGTACAAAATAGCCATGTCCAATTAAATTTTTTTTTTTTTTTTACAAATACTGCATCGTTGATAAGCTGCTTCCTTTGCTGTGTCAGTATTTCTTGCATAAAACATCTGAAAAGTAACTACATTACTTTTAAGGTTTTACAAAGCCTATGTACAAACATGAAGAGGCAATGGTCCAATTACCCCCTTTCTTATTCTGGGTGATCAACATGACTGTCATCATCATCACTATTGTCATCAGCTCTATAAACATGACTGACATCATCATCACTATTGTCATCAGCTCTATGCAACATGACTGTCATCATCATCACTATTGTCATCTGCTCTATACCACATGACTGACATCATCACTGCTGTCATCAGCTCTATGCAACATGACTGTCATCATCATCGCTGCTGTCATCAGCTCTATGCAACATGACTGTCATCATCATCACTTTGTCATCTGCTCTATACCACATGACTGACATCATCACTGCTGTCATCAGCTCTATGCAACATGACTGTCATCATCATCGCTGCTGTCATCAGCTCTATACAACATGACTGACATCATCATTACTGCTGTCATCAGCTCTATACAACATGACTGTCATCATCATCGCTGCTGTAATCAGCTCTATGCAACATGACTGACATCATCATTACTGCTGTCATCAGCTCTATGCAACATGACTGACATCATCATTACTGCTGTCATCAGCTCTATGCAACATCACATGACTGTCATCATCACTGCTGTCATCAGCTCTATGCAACATGACTGACTCATCATCATCACTGCTGTCATCAGCTCTATGCAACATCACATGACTGTCTTCATCATCACTGCTGTCATCAGCTCTATGCAACATACATGACTGTCTTCATCATCACTGCTGTCATCAGCTCTATGCAACATCACATGACTGTCATCATCATCACTGCTGTCATCAGCTCTATGCAACATCAATGACTGTCTTCATCATCACTGCTGTCATCAGCTCTATGCAACATCACATGACTGTCATCATCATCACTGCTGTCATCAGCTCTATGCAACATCACATGACTGTCATCATCATCACTGCTGTCATCAGCTCTATGTAACATCATATGACTGTCATCATCATCACTGCTGTCATCAGCTCTATGCAATCACATGACTGTCATCATCATCACTGCTGTCATCAGCTCTATGCAAATCACATGACTGTCTCATCATCACTGCTGTCATCAGCTCTATGTAACATCACATGACTGTCATCATCATCACTGCTGTCATCAGCTCTATGTAACATCACATGACTGTCATCATCATCACTGCTGTCATCAGCTCTATGTAACATATATGACTGTCATCATCATCACTGCTGTCATCAGCTCTATGCAACACACCAGGGTTCCCATCCTCTCTCTCTGCTGAGTTCTACCATCTCCTGTTACCCCATCCATCACCCTGATCTATCTCAGTGTATGTTGGCATGTGAATGTGTTGGTGTGATGGGTGGTCTGCCTCTTTTCCTTCTGCCCTCAACCTTGACTTTGAGAATTTGATTCTGGGGGACACCAACTTTTATAAAAAAAAGGGGAAAAAAATCCTATAACAGAGAGAACAATACGATTTATGTATGTCAATTAATAAATATCATACTTTTAGAAAATGAAAACAACAAAAGTAAACAATGCACTGCTGTACTCTAGCCAGCTTTATGCAACTGTCTGTGTTGTGAGCACATGGCGCCCATGTTGTCATTTCAACTCCACCTGGGGCAGGGGAGAGACAACACAGACAAATCTGATCTGTCTGTCTGTTAGCCGTGGGGGAATCTTGTCAGAGCTCTAAAGTCATCCTTCACTCCCTTGGGGCATGCACATTTTAACCTCCTGCTTTCAACGTGACAGGCATTATCTCATGACCTGGCCAGCTTTTCAGAATACTCTGCAGGCACGTCACGTCACGTCATGGCACGTCATGCAAGGCTGAAGTGACTGCAGCCAGTGGTTTGGGAGCAGTGAGAGGGAACATCACACAGGACACAGCAACCCCCCCCCCCTCCACAAGAAACCCCTAACCAAACAAAAAAACCACTCTCCTGGCAGTACAGTTGATAAAGATTGTTTTGGCCTGAAAGTGACAGAGCCCGTGGCATGTGTATTTCAACACTGGACACAAGGAGGCAACATCATCCCCAGAACAGCAGTTGTCATGAAGCATTCTTTTTTTTTTAAACTGAAAATAAAGTTGCTGGGGTTTTTGGCAGGTAAAGAATCAAAAGATAGGAAAACTTTTTTTTCTCTCTCTCTCTTATCAGTCAGGAAGTGTACAAAAAAACAAACCAGTCAGCTTCTTGAAAAGCAAACACTTACATTTGTCATGGAAACTGGGTTTTTAGTAAACAACTCCATAACAGTATTTTCATATATCATATATTATATATGTATGTGTGTATGTATGTATGTATGTACATGGGACAGGGACCAGTCTGGGTAAAGGAGGAAGGCAGTCACACTGACCTACAGAACTGCACAAACACCTCTACATGATTTAGCAACAAACTGATGCATGCACTACACACATATTATTACACAACTGGCACAATCACACTCCCACACACAAGGGCTCCCCCCCCCTTCTCCCCACAAAATGATTACAGCATACTTCCCCAGCTTGCAATTTGCAAATTGTCACATACAACACAGCTAGACACAGAGATTACTTTCATCCAACACCACCCCTGGTTCTGTACAACTAAGTATTGCACCGTCCTGTTTTTCCTTCCTTCCCTCCTTCCTTCCTTCCACCACTGGCCTTCAACACAGCTACAATGCTCCACACTACCCCTAAACACCATCTTCTACACAGGCGCGCACACACACACACACACATACGCGCGCACAACACACACACACACATTCAGATATCCCTCACATCACGTCTAAAATGCCCCATTCTCGCTGTGCTGCTTGACAATGTGACAACACATCACAGGTGTGGTGCTAAACCATTCCACCACCCTCTCTCATCATCGCTGGCCACACCTACAACAAAACAATGATGCAGCTTTTTTCCAGACTTGGGACAAAAACTTCAAGATTGTATTTCTCCTTCCTATTCTTTGCTGAACTCTTAGACAGCAGTTGTTTGTCAGATGTGCAGAAATGCACTGCACTGCTGTTAAACACCTGACATGTTTGGCGTGGGACTGTTTTTAATGACGGGGATGAAAACAGCTGTGATGGCAATTCATACGTTCTATACTCGCTGACTGAATACAGTGGTGCAAATTCAAGTCAGCAAAAAGAAGAAATGTTGAATGTGCTTTGTTGAAAATAAGCCCCCCCCCCCCCCTCCTCCTCCTATACAAACAACACCTGACTGGCAAAGAAGACTGCATTATTTCCATTAACTGATAATACAAATGAAATATTTAAGTTTTAGCTAACTGCACGTACACACACACACACACACACTAACACACACACACACACACACTCCCTAACCCAATCCCCCACTAAAGGGTTGTCCCGTATTAATTAAAATGGACAAACATCATAACATAGAACTGACTTACAGATCTATACACTCACCAACAACAATTATGGGACTAACATACTTCATACTGTCATTTCAAATGTGGAAGAAAAAAACAAACCCACCTTATAACAAAAAACACCTCCACTCCCCTCCACTAACATACTTCATATTGTCATTTCGAATTGGAGAAAAAAACCCACCTTCTGGCAAAAAACACCTCATCCCCTCCACTAATATACTTCATATTGTCATTTCAAATTTGGAGAAAAAAACCCACCTTCTGGCAAAAAACACCTCACTCCCCTCCACTAACATACTTCATATTGTCATTTCAAATTTGGAAAAAAACCACCTTATGCAAAAACACTCACTCCCTCCACTAATATACTTCATATCGTCATTTCAAATTTGGAGAAAAAACCCACCTTCGGCAAAAAACACCTTCACTCCCCTCCACTAATATACTTCATATTGTCATTTCAAATTTGGAGAAAAAACCCACCTTCTGGCAAAAAACACTTCACTCCCCTCACTAATATACTTAAATGTCATTTCAAATTTAGAAGGAAAAAACCCACCTTCTGGCAAAAAACACCTTCACTCCCCTCCACTAATATACTTCATATTGTCATTTCAAATTTAGAGAAAAAACCACCTTATAACAAAAAACACCATCACTCCCCTCCACAGCAGGCAAATCCAGCATAACTCAGTCAAGTGACAAGGGTCCAGTGCTAAAATGAGCATGCTCCTTTCTCATACCAAGGTCAAGTGCAGTCAGTGTTGGCTATAAATAGCACCAGCTGGAATGAAACGAATAGCAGCTGACCGTGGGGGAAACTGACAGCTGTGCCCCCTCCCCCCCCCCCTTCAAAAAAAACATAAACAAACCAAAACTTTCCACACCTGGAAGAGCCCTCAGAGAGGGGATCACTGTGAAATGTTTCACCTGGAAGAGCCCTCAGAGAGGGGATCAGTGTGAAATGTTTCACCTGGAAGAGCCCTCAGAGAGGGATCAGTGTGAAATGTTTCACCTGGAAGAGCCCTCAGAGAGGGGATCAGTGTGAAATGTTTCACCTGGAAGAGCCCTCAGAGAGGGGATCAGTGTGAAATGTTTCACCAGGGGGTATCCTCTTCACTGGCTGGTGACAAAGTGCAGCCACAACAACACAGGTCTTTGTACACAGTTCTCTTCCCCCATCTTCCCTTCACCAAGGAAAATAAAAATCACATTTTTAAAACATTCAGATTAATGTTTTTCCCTGCAAAACTGACAAGATAACCTTTACATTGACCTAAAATTAAAATCCTAAAAAACAAAAAAACCTGAGAACTAAAAAGGAATAAGCTCAAAACCAAAGTCAAACATGAATATTAAATAGCAATACATGAATATTAAATAGCAATACAATGAAAACCATGTAAAATGCGAAATAAGACTAAAAAAAAGCAAACGAAAAAAACCACAGGACCAAAAATGTCTAGGACTTTTTTTTTGTTATTGTTGAAAGACCAAAAAATAAAATAATTTTCATGAACATTAAAACTCTTTGTTTAAAAAAGAAACAAGGAAAGCAACCTCTCTCCTCTGTACGACAGAAGATGGATATTACTCTCACCCCCAATATGCACACACACACACACACACACACACACACACACACACACACACACACACACACACACACACACACACACGCGCGCACACACACAAACACTCAACTACAAGACATCCACACCCCCCCCTAAAAAAAAAAAGCTTATCATGAACAAATTCAGCCTGTTATAAGCATTGGGACATTTTGCAAAGAGGGTAGTGGTGGGTCAAATGCCAGAATGTCCCCCTTTCAGCAATAAACCTTGCTGCATCTGGCACTGATGAAGACAACAACATGAAAACAAACACATGAAAAACACACACACATTCCACCATGACCTGCATTGTCAGACTCCCATGATCACAACACCCCAGCTACTTCATCTTTTCCCCAAACAACAGAACTCTGCCCGCACTCAGCACACACACGTCTTTTGCTTCTTCTTTGTTGTACACTCAACACCATCCATCGTTGTCTGTTGTAGGAGCAAAAATGAGTCACACTACTACTGACAAGTCAGGCCCAGCACACCCAACGTCAATGTTGGAGAGAATTGTTAAAATCTGTTCCATCTCTCTGGGAAACAAACGGAATGGACCTAGAGGGCAGACAATAGACATGGAGGAGATGACAGGAAGAAAAAAAGGAACAAGGTAGAAACAGAGAGTGATAAAAAAGAGGAACTTCCTAGCACAGAATGTGGGGATGCTATCTACATACTGACAGGTCTCCAACAATCCCGTGGGATGTTGCATTTGACGACTTTTAAATTAAAAAGGACTGAAGGGGTGATGTAGTCTACTGAAAAAAAAACACTTTAAAAAACCCAGTTTGTTATGCTGTCACACAAGCCAGAGTCACACCAGACATACAGGAAACAGGCTTCCACTCACTTCCACTCGCTTCCACTCACGACATCACACTCACACCACGTCCCCAAACATCGCCGGCTCAACCTGCACCCAGGGAGGTCATCGCGGGTGCGGTCCACCCTCCTCTCCCGATCCCGGCTGTTCCGACGACTGCGCCCACCCCCTTGGTTACCTCCCCTTTCCCGCGCCATCGCTGAGCGCTTGGCCCGAGTGCTGCGTCTGTGGTGATAATACGGACTGGCCTCCCCTATCTCTGTCTCTTCCTCCAGGGCGGCATTTCTCAGGCTGCTCTCGTAGCTGGGGGGCTGCTCGTAGGGGCGGGGGGGAGGGGGAGGGGGGAGGGGGGGGAAGGCGTTGTGCAGGGAGCCGCTGTCGTGTTCGTCATTGGTGTCGCTGTCGAAGGCCAGGTTGTGGAAGGAGTGTTTGTGGTTGAGGGCGGTGGTGAGGGTGGCGGTGGTGGCGGTGGAGTGGGAACGACTGCGGATCATGACAAACTCCAGCTCGTCGTTGGCAGGGACGGCTGTTGTTGCCACACACACACACACACACACACACACACACACACACACACAACACACACACACACACACAGAGACACACACACAGACGCACATAAACAGACACACACACACACACACACACACACACACACACACACACACACACACACACACACAGAGTGGTTAGTGAGGAGTTCAGACATGTCAGTATACAGTATTTATTTCAAACCTAAGATTTTTGCCTTCTGTTTCCATCTCTTATCTATCCCGTCTTCTTCAACATCTGAAATCCCCTTTACCCTGCCAAAGTGTATAACGTTTATGAGTGTGTGTGTGTGTGTGTGTGTGTGTGTGTGTGTGTGTGTGTGTGTGTGTGTGTGTGTGTGTGTGTGTGTATGTATGTGTGTGCATTCATGTGTTATTGTTGTTGATTGTGTGCTGTAACGGTCGAATGCAAGCGCTTTGATTTGTTTCTGCAAGATATAGCGCTATATAAAATTCCATGTGTTTATTTATTACTATATTTATTTATTCTTTTTTTTTTTTAACAGACCAATGGTTACTTATCTGGAAGAAAAATGTGGAACATTGACTCAAATCACAACTTTCCAGATAAACTAATGTGTGAATTTCAAACATGCCAGCATAAGCTGCTTTTTACCACTGATTACTTATCAGAAGAAAATTTCTCAACATTGACTGATATTTCAACTTTTCAACTTAATGTGTCAACTTCAAACATGTCAGCACAGATTTCTTCACATCACTGATCATTAATTTTAGCAGAGGAAAAATTCTGAACATTTACTGAAATCACAACATTTAAATCAATGTGTAAATTTCAACATGTCTGCATAATATCACTGATTATTTATCGGCAAGAAAAATGTTGAACATTGAATAACAATATGTATATATAAATGTCACACATGACCTATTTTCATCATATCAATGTTAGCTGAGTTCTGGTCTGTTCTATCCAGAGAGGAGGCAAAGTGAAAGATTATGATGACCAAAATTCAAACAATAATACCTTCTACTCATGAACACCTGTACATTCGGTGACCTAAACCACAATTTACCTGTTTTGATGTAAAGTTCCAAACAGCCAATACGCAATATCACTTCTGTGAAGCTGATACTATAACTCAATATATATCACAGTGCACTTGGTCTAAATCGGCTTTACTATTCAATAAATATGGAACAAGTATAAATTGTAAAACATAATCAACATAGCAACAACAGGCTAGTGGTTTACATTGTACAACATCAACATTCACATGGTGACCACATACTTTTTATGCAGAGATTGAGAGAAGAACAAAAATTAACAACTGTTTCAAGTTCTGTGAGATAAAGACTGAACGCTTAAAGAATTTCTAACATCTAAGAATTCAAAATTCATTATTAATGTTATCCAATACTCACTCACTCTTTTGAATAGAATACTTGCACAAAACTGACAAAAATGCATTGCAGTGTACTGCATGACACTGGATGGAAAACATTTACCTTTTCACGCATAATATTCCACCAGCTTTCCTTCACTAAAGTCTTTTCTACCACTATGTTAAAAATAACCATTTCTTGTTCTTCAGCTACAGCTCCAGGGTTCACCAATGGTGAGATTGATTTATATATGCGACCTTTTCTGCCTACCATGAGGGTAGCTGCGTGCCAACTGTGGGGATGCATGCTGGGTATGTTCATGTTTCCCTAACCCACCAAACTCTGACATGAATTATGGGATCTTTAACAAGCATATTTGACCTTCTTCATGTGTATACACAAAAGGAATTAAAGCACTAGCAGGTCTGCACTTGCAGTTGACAAGGGACATAGTAACACCCCCCCCCCCCCCCCTCACCTTAACTGACCAGAGTGTCAACGAGGACATCTCAACATCACGTCAAGGCGTAACAACACTTAACACAGGCCTTCCGTGAGGTCAACTTACCAAAACAGGACCACCACCCCCACTTGAAAAAAAAGAAGCAAAAAACCCCAACTAACCTCCACACAAACAAAAACAAAAACCCCAAAACCCACCAATCATTGCACCAGAGAAAAACAACACCAGTGCTACCACAACACTGAGCAAGAACTACGCTACCTAACAAAAACCAACAACAACTCAGTAACTGGAAGTAAAGAAGAAACAAGAAGGACTGTACATGGAACACTGAAGCAACCTCTGATGTATCACAGTCTATATCTATCTATGGCACAAACTGACATCATCACCTTCACTTCCTGCACCCCACAACATAAAGGGTTAACCTCAATGTTACATTTTTTTTTTTTATATTCTTTTATATCGAGAATAATGGAATAAGCACTCATGTGCTTCTTTTCATCCAGTCCCCATGTGTATGCAGTTTTGTCAATATTATCTGTTCCCACCGGCACACAATGTCCTACTCTTACGAAAAGCGGAACAGGATTTAACATGTGCGCAGGATGTTTTGTGTGCATTTGCACACGGGGCCTCAGTTTTTAGTCTTATCCAAAGGACTTTTGGGATAGTGGAGTCAGAACTGATGTTAACTCCAGGGGAAAATCCCCTCGAACAGGAATCAAACTCAGGTCACTGCGGGTGCAATGTTCTGACCACTAGGCTATCCCGTCCCCTTTCATTGATACTAACAAAAGTGACAATGATGATAATACATCCACAAACACATATTCCAACTCCAATTCCTTTATCATCTCAAAACAGATCAATCCAGGTCGGTTACAAGCAAATGACTACACCTCTAAAGGATGAGAGACTGAATTACATACACGTCATCAGACAGCTTCACTGAGAGACTGAATTACACACACGTCATCAGACAGCTTCACTGAGAGACTGAATGACACACACGTCATCAGACAGCTTCACTGAGAGACTGAATTACATACACGTCATCAGACAGCTTCACTGAGAGACTGAATTACACACACGTCATCAGACAGCTTCACTGAGAGACTGAATTACACACACGTCATCAGACAGCTTCACTGAGAGACTGAATTACACACACGTCATCAGACAGCTTCACTGAGAGACTGAATTACACACATGTCATCAGACAGCTTCACTGAGAGACTGAATTACACACACGTCATCAGACAGCTTCACTGAGAGACTGAATGACACACACGTCATCAGACAGCTTCACTGAGAGACTGAATGACACACACGTCATCAGACAGCTTCACTGAGAGACTGAATTACACACACGTCATCAGACAGCTTCACTGAGAGACTGAATTACACACACACGTCATCAGACAGCTTCACTGAGAGACTGAATGACACACACGTCATCAGACAGCTTCACTGAGAGACTGAATTACACACACGTCATCAGACAGCTTCACTGAGAGACTGAATGACACACACGTCATCAGACAGCTTCACTGAGCGACTGAATGACACACACGTCATCAGACAGCTTCACTGAGAGACTGAATGACACACACGTCATCAGACAGCTTCACTGAGAGACTGAATACATACACGTCATCAGACAGCTTCACTGAGAGACTGAATTACATACACGTCATCAGACAGCTTCACTGAGAGACTGAATTACATACACGTCATCAGACAGCTTCACTGAGAGACTGAATTACATACACGTCATCAGACAGCTTCACTGAGAGACTGAATGACACACACGTCATCAGACAGCTTCACTGAGAGACTGAATGACACACACGTCATCAGACAGCTTCACTGAGAGACTGAATTACACACACGTCATCAGACAGCTTCACTGAGAGACTGAATTACACACACGTCATCAGACAGCTTCACTGAGAGACTGAATGACACACACGTCATCAGACAGCTTCACAGTCTACAAATCAGAGTTCAAACCA
>CM060350.1:6450938-6455938 GCA_030674155.1 Stramonita haemastoma
AGTTAGAAGCCATTCTGATAGGGAAACAAAGACACACACAGGCAGGAAAATGAAAAATACAATAATGGGTGGTGCTGCTCTTGTGGCAACACACTGTCAGAGAGAGCAGCCCAAATTTCATGCAGAGAAATCTGGCGTGACTTAAAGTGGTGTACAGCAGTACAGACATACAAAGAGATCTAAATAAGGGGTGAGGAAGAGGGGAAGAGAGAGACAATGAAACAGAGAGACAGACACATAGGGAGGGGTGGGAAAGAGACAAAGAAATATGTATACCTATTTGAAACAAACACAGATACATACACAACTTACTCATGACACCTTCTAGCTAATGATTAAGTGCTCCAAGAATTCAGAAAAAATTCATTTGAAAATCGTGTAAAACACAAACCTTGGAAAAAAGGAAGTAAAAAATTCTAGCTACTAAACATTGCCCAAAAAATCATAGAGAAAAAAAAAAAAGAGTCAAAAAGGTGAAATAAAAAAAACTATACACTCACAAATAAAAAAGGAAAACAAAGCCTTCAAAAGCCTTGAACATAAAAAAATATTAACTGCTACACAAAAGAAGCAATAAATAAACAAAAACATCCTGAAAACACACACACACACACACACACACACACACAACACACACACACACACACATACACACACACACACACACACACACACACACACATACACACACACACACACACACACATTCAGGAGAGGGGGAACAAAGAAGCACCCCTAAAATAAAATAAAAAATCTCAAAGAACAACACACACACAAAAATTAACAAAAAAAGAAAAAAAATCCAAGAAAACCAAAACAAGCAGGATGGGAAAAATACAAGCACCGGATCAAACAACAACCCCCACCCCAAAATCCACACACAAACGACTAGGAAAGCAACAACCAAAAAACAAAACCAAAAAAAAGCGAGGAGCCAGGCACACAAAGCAGACAACAGCAGCAGCGATGACGACGACCACACAACAAAGCCATGCCTCCACCACCACCACCACCTTCCTCCTCACACCCCCACCTGCCATTTCCACGCTGTTCAAGCCCCTCCCTCCCTCTCTCCCTCCCTCCAGGAGGGAGGAGGGTGAGGGTGTCATGCCTGCATCAGATGCACCTGGTCAGACCCCGGCGTGCTCAGGCGAAGGTAGGGCTGTGTTGTGGCAGTGGAGCTCAGACTTCCCGTAGACTCGAACCCCCCGGTGCTGCGACTGGGGTCCAGGTTCCCGCCTTGCGGCCCTGCTGCCGCTGTGGAGGAGGAGGAGACGAGGGAGGTGGGCCGGCGCGCGTCGGGGTGGGGGTGGGGGTGGAGGTGGGTGTGGTCGTTGCCGAAGGATCCTGACCACTCCATGGACTCGTGGTAGGAGATGTAGGTGGGCAGGCACCAACTGTCCCGCGTCGACACCGGCTGGTACCGCCCCCTCCCCCCACCCCCCTCCTGACCCCCCCGCACCATCGTTGATGTTGCTGTCGAGGAGGAGGAGGAGGAGGTGGGGAGGGGAGGGGGGTCGCGGAAGTGGGAGGCGGGGAGGGAGGAGAGGGGGCGGGTGTAGGTGCGGACGTTGCCCAGATACTTACTTGCGTCCTCTTCCTCCAGCGAGGCCTGGATGACTGTCAGGGCCACGCCCAGCCCCACCAACTGTAAAACACACAGAATCAGAAACAGAATCAGAATCAGAAACCTTTATGGCCATTCAGTCAGAACAAGACTTATTTGACACCAAACATAAACTGCACAACATACAAAAGATTTTGATTGATTTTTTCTTTTATATCGAGGATAATGGAATAAGCACTCTTGTGCTGTTTTACATCCAGTCCCTGTGTATATGCAGTTTTGTAAATGAAACCTAGCATCATTATTACCATTTGAGACACTCCACCACATAAGGAATCGCATTGCACCAGAGGTCAATTTTTAGTTATTGACATGTTGTTGATCTGCAATAAAATGGCTATAAAATACAGACTGAAAATCAATCAGACAATTCTATGAAAAGTTATTACAAACTGAAATGATTCATAGCGGAAAGTGACAAAAGGAGAAACCGACAAGTTTAGCATTGTAACACATGCTCAGAATGAGGGCTAGGGTATTTTTTTTTAACATTTCCAAGCAAAAGAAAACAAACTTACGTCTTGATATTTCAGTATAAGGCAGAATAATAGCTGCAGTTTTATAATCAACCTAAATCTCAAAATGAAAATCCTAACTCCAACTAATCCTAATCGGGGCGGCTCTGGGCTGTATAAAACAAATAAAAAATAATGGGTAGGCGCTGCACTTGTGGTGACACGCTCTCCCCAGGGAGAGCAGCCCGAATTTCACGCAGAGAAATCTGCTGTGACATAAAGTGGTATAAAATAAAATAAAATAAAATAACCCCCACCTGCCTAAAATGGCTCCTAGCAGAAAAGTGGGTCAGGTACAAAGATCTTTATTTTGGTCCGTCAATCTGGAATGACCTCCCTCTCCTCTTTTGCCATAGGCTTTCTTATGACACTTTTAGATCAAGCCTCAAGACATTTATTTCAAACCTAAGATTTCTCTGCCTTCAACAGCCAAAATCCCCATCACCCTGCTAAAGTGTATAAGCTGTGTGTGTGTGTGTGTGTGTGTGTGGTGTGTGTGTGTTGTGTGTGTGTGTGTGTGTGTGTGTGTGCGTGTGCGTGCGTGCATGGGTGCGTGCGTGTGTGCGCGCGTTCATTTGAACTAGGTAAAACTATTTACTATTGGTTGCATGTGTTTGAACAGGTTAAATGCATGTGCTTCGATTTGTTTTTGCAAGGTACAGCGCTATACCATTTCCACTCATTATCATTATTATACAATACACAAAAATCTCACCCTTAGTGAACCTCAGAACCTCTAGCCAAAGGAATGAAACACACACACACACACATACACACACATTTTGAATAATTATTCTCTCCCTCACAAGTTTGCTGTTTATCTTTGTAGCAGTCTGGTTGGTATCTACTTTTGATAGATGTTAGCTGCTATGTGAAGGTATTGTTACGTTATTCTAGTTACCTATGCTACTTATTTTATACAATTTATGTTACATGTTATGTTATACAAATTATGTTACAATGATACACACACACACATGCGTGTGCATGCGTGCACACACACGCACACAATTCACTCTCACCCGCGCACACTCACGTACACCCCCCCCCCCCCCCCCCCAACACACACACACGTCTGATATCACTGTTTTGTGGAAGGACAATAAACTGAAGAACTAACTAACTACCACACACACACTCAGGACAGGACTCAAGGAACAGGGAGGACTGACCGCCAGCAAGACCTGCACTGCAGCGTGGATCACCTCCACATAGTAGTACTGCAGGATGCACCCCTCCACACACACACACCTCCACACCCCCCCCCCCCCCCACACACACACACACAAACACCCCCCCACAACACCCCCACCCACCACACACACATCACTGACCGCTAGCAAGACCTGCACTGCAGCGTGGATCACCTCCACATAGTAATACTGCAGGATGCACCCCTCCACACACACACACACACCACACACACACACACAACACACACCACACAACACACACCACACACACCCATCACTGACTGACCGTGAGCAAGACCTGCACTGCAGCATGGATCACCTCTACATAGTAATACTGCAGGATGCACCCCCCCCCCACAACACACACACCACACAACACACTACACCACAACACACACACCCACACCATACAACACACACACACCCACCCATACACCCCCCCCCCCCCCCCACACACACACACACACACACACCCATCAGTGACTTACCGCGAGCAAGACCTGCACTGCAGCGTGGATGACCTCCACATAGTAGTACTGCAGGATGCACCCCTCCACATACTCCTCCGGGGGAATGGGGCGCCCCGTGTCAGGGGGGGAGGGGGAGGAGGGGGAAGAGGAGGAGGAGAGCAGCCAGCTGGTGTTGGTGATGTTGCAGCCTATGCCGTGCTCCAGCCACCACGACTTGCTCTCCGTGCCGATCGTCAGGATGTACCGGTTCTGGTTCTGTGCAGCAGTAGTAGTTAAAAGTTAGTTCAAGTCTGTCCCAAGCCTAAGGCTCATCAGGCCGGTGCTTATCCTGGTTTCTGTGGTGTTAAGCGACTGAGAGTCATAGACTCCCCCCTGGATAGGACGCCAGTCTATCGCAGGGTTAACCCCCAACACAAGGTTGGTACCCCTTTTACACCTGGGTGGGTTGAGTAGTGATAATATAATAATAATAATCATCAAAAATATTAATAATAATAATAATAATAATGATAATAATAATAATAATGATAATAATAATAATAAAAATAAAAAAATGGAGGCTTATACAGCGCGAATTCCCCAAAACATGGGCTCACCGCGCTGTACAATCAAATCAATTTGAATAGGTTACATATGAACGTGAAAAATTTGACTAGCACAAAAAAATAAGGAAAAAATGCATGCACATACAATGCACAGCATCTGACATGGCCAGAGAATAAAAGTAAAATAAGAGCAATGTCATAAAGAAAATGTGCAGTGCAGTACAATGCATACACACACACTCACGACACACACACACACACACACACACATGCACGCACACACGCGTGCATAGTAGTGTGTAGTAGTGAGTCTTCAAGATTACGTCCTTCCACATACAGTGATACTGGACAGGGAGGGGAGAGGGAGGGGAAAGCCCATGCTTCCAAAAAGCAGAACAGGTTTTAATGTGTGCGTGTGATGTTCTGAATGCATCTGCACATGGGACATCAGTTTATAATTTCATCTGAAGACTGAGTACATACGTGTGTGCATGCATGCATGCATGCATGCATGCATGCATGCATATGAGTGAGTGAGTGAGTGAGTGAGTGAGTGAGTGAGTGAGTGAGTGAGTGAGTGAGTGAGTGAGTGAGTGAGTGAGGAGTGAGTGAGTGAGTGAGTGAGTGAGTGAGTGAGTGAGTGAGTGAGT
>CM060350.1:6460938-6480938 GCA_030674155.1 Stramonita haemastoma
CTGGGTGAACTGGGGAACTGTATTGAAGCCAAGGGCGCAACAGTCACCATCAACATGGTAACTACGCTCGACATGCTAACTTGATGGGAAGCGAGCGTCTGACACTTATGAATTATCTATCTCGCCTCAAAGAAATATTTAATTGTTAAATATATATTGACGCTCCACACATAATGAGACGGAGGCACATGAGGTCATTTTTAGTTATTGACTGTTATTAATGTCATAAAGTGGCTATCAAATACAAAAACAGATTGAAATCGACAGTTCTGTGCATCATTTACAATTGAATGATAGACTGAGGATGTGACAAAATGAGAACGGGCAAGTTATTTTCGTAATAGGTGTCAGAATGAGGCTGGGTATTCAAACACGTTTAAGCAAAGAATAAAATATGCTTTGATATTTCGTTATAAGGTAGCTAAACGATAGTTTAATATCAATCAAAATCTCAAATTGACACTTGACCCCCACCTGCTTTAATGGTCCTAGCGCAAATTGGGTAATGTGCTAGCGATCATCCGTGGTGGAGGTCACATAATAAACATAAAATATGTAAAAATATTTTTATATATTATAAAAAAAAATATAATATAATATATATATATAAATCAATGACTTAAAAATGTAGTCAGAATCATTGAATGAAGAAGAGATAGGCATAATCTTGTTAGTGTTACTGAAATGTCAGTGAATTAACTGAAAATAGCACAGAACTCTCTCCCCCTCTAACCCAAAGGAATAAAAATTATCAATCAAGCAATCAATCAAACAATTCCTCTGGTGTGTGTGTGTGTGTGTGTGTGTGTGTGTGTGTGTGTGTGTGTGAACTGTCCTATGCCTAGTGTCATATAATGTGTGAAGACAATTAAGAATTTTGGGTAATTCCCACTGCCAAAAACAAATAAATATTTGCTGTGATCAGAGACTAGGTATCTGGCAAACTGATGCTACCCAATTTATGTCTGTGCCTCAATTTTAAATCGTGAAGACGCTTTAGTTCTACTACTACTAGCACAAGACTAGGTTACAGGTTTACACTTTGCACCTTTAAAAAAAATGCCGAATCTGCATTATCATTTAGACTTTATTGACAAGAGAATAAACTTGGAGGGGGGAGGCAAAACGGCCAAGTGAAAAAATTGTTTGCAGGGTATGATCACAATAAACACCAACAAGTTGTTGTTTTTTTCCATGATTAAAACCAAAACATCCCAAGCTGTCAATGACAGTCTACTAATGAACGGAAGCACGATTGTTACTAAGCAAAATGGCCTCTAAAAAGAGATCATACGATTTTGACACAATTTCAAAACAAATCGATTTAAAACTCACCAACTGAAATGTAAAGACAGCGACCAGTGCTGTCTTTATCGTTCGTGTGAGATATTTTCCAGACATCGTGGTTTCCTTCACATTTCAGCAGCTATTGATCATTGCTGTTGCATCACCGAAGATCGAAAGCTATTGGAGTGTGAGAGACTGGTGATGTGTTTTCATGTTGACATCGCCCACGTGAACAAAGAACTATGCGCACACAAAAATAGTGCACAGTTCTCTTGTTAAAACAAGTTTAACCTTACCTGACATTTAATAAAATAAGATAAACAGAAATAAACTAGGATATAAGACACTATTTCTTTTCAGAAAAATCGCAAATTTCATATTCGTCTTTTGTCTGTCGTTTCATGTATTTATATCTTATGTTAATAAGGTCAAATGAGGTCAAATCGTGTCACCGGCGTGCGGGTGAAAGGGGGTAATAAACGAGCTTAAAACCATGTGCTAATATTTTAGTCAGGATCACTATCAGGATTTGAGACGTTGTTTAACTACAACTTAACCGATTTGGCTTTTTATGCTTCCTCAGTTTCTATTATTTTTCTAACTTCGTTGTGATTTTCTTCTCTTTTTTTTTCTTTTCTTTTCTCTATGTTGGTCTGGTGGTTGTTTGGTTCAGTCTCTTCAGTCTCAGTCATATTATTTCTTTCAGTACTTCATTCTTGTCTGTGAGGTCTTGAAGGTATTTATACTTGGTGCACGTTTGATATTAGCCTACTTGCTGTTAGTCTGTTCCAGTGATTGGTTACTCCATAATCCTTCCGATGACACTTTAAGCTGAGGCTCCATGTGAGAACCCACGCAGAACATCTGGTGCACACATTAAATTTTGATCCGCTTTTATTTCTTTCTTAAATTTTCTTTATTCATTTATATCGAGGATAATGGTATAATCGCTCATATACTTTTTTACATCCAGTCCCCGTGTGTATGCAGTTTTGTAAATCTTGTCATCTGTTCCTACCGGCTCACGATGGCCTGATCTTGCGAAAAGCAGAACAGGATTTAATGTGTACACAAGATGCTCTGCATGCGTTCGCACACGGGGCCTCAGTTTAAAGTGTCATCCGAAAGACTGTTGGGGGGAGTGGAGTCAGCACTGATGTTAACTCCAGAGGAAAAATCCCCTCGAACGGGAATCGAACCGTTTCTTGCTTTTTGAACGAGTACGCCATTGTGTGCCAGTGGGAATGGATAACAAAATGTACACAAATACACATATACGCGGGGACTGGGTGAGGAAAAAAAAAGCACATGAGTGTTTGTTCCATATGAAATAATAGACAAGTAAATGAATGTAAACTTTTTTGTCCTTGCTCTAAAGTGTTGTTTAAATATTTTGTCGGTGCTGTTTCTTGCTGTGTCTTTCTGTGAGTCTAGAAAGAATATATTATTATATTATTATTATTATTATTATTATTATTATATTATTATTAGTTATTATTATTATTATTATTATTATTATATTATTATTATTATATTATTTATTATTCTTATATCGAGCATACTGAAATAAGTAGGCCTATTCTATGCTTTTTTACATCCAGTCCCCGTGTGTATGCAGTTTTGTAAATGTCATCTGTTCCCACCGGCACACGATGGCCTACTCTTACGAAAAGCTTTCCTCTAAATTTCACATATGACACACATTAGACTAACTGGCCTGTAATTCCCTGGGTCTGTTCTTGTTGCCTTAGATTGGTATAACTTTTCCGTTTTTTTTTTATTCTTGGGGTGTTGTATTTTCTTTGATTTATCAAAATTGATAAATTTAATAGTATGAATAAGGAGAGGGCTGTCTCTTTACTCCGTTCATTTTAGTATTTTAGAGGGAATTGCATCTGGACCACAGATTTTATTTGGATTTAGTACTTGAAGTTTCTTCTTTATTGCCTCAAGAGAAAAGTCCACAGCAGACTCCATTTGACTGGATGCCGCAGTCAGGTTGGGTTCATAGCTTATAATTTATTCCCTTGTAAATATAGCCTACTTGAAAAAGAAATGAAATCAAAATGTCCGCCTTTCCTCTGTCTGTCTCTCCTCCCTTTGCTGCTAATGAACAGCTCCAGTTTTCACTTTAGTTTTTTTTTTTTTTTTTTTTTAATTACAGTTCATTTTTCCAGAAGGCTTTGGGGGTTTCCTTACACTCATGTGATAGTTTGTTTACATTTTTTTGTGTTCTCTTTTTTTTTTTTTTTTTTTTATTACATTCATTCCGTGTTTTTATATATTTCGATAGTCTCTCCTTTGTTTCGTAACAAAGATTTTCTTGTACCAATTAGGACTACTTTACTTTCTTTCTTATTCATTTATTATTTTAAATACATATTTCATTGTAGTCTATTTGTGGTCATCCACAGTGGTTTTTAAACAAAAACCACTTTTTCTTTTTGATGGTGTGCTCTGGTACGTTTTTTTCCATTGTAGTGTAGAGCAGTTTTTTGTTTGTTTGTTTTTTTATATCTCATTTCAGCATTGTTCTACACCAAGTTCACTTAGTTTTCGCCATTCAATCGCCTTTATTTCTTCTCTCGTTTTTACAAAGTTTTCTTTTCTAAAATGATACCATCGTTTCTGTTCTTCATTTTTCTAGTCATCATCAAAGTACAGTGCGAACTTTACCCTTCATGGTCATTTTAACTTATAGAGGCAATAAGATCTATATCTCATATCATGTTTTCGTTATTTACAATCACCATATCCAGTATATTTGCTTTCTGTCCTTCTCTCTGCTTTGTTGCTTGTTTCACTACTTGGGGGACGAGATAGTCTAGTGGTTAGAACATTGCCCTTGCAATCTGATGACACGGGTTCGATTCCCCTTTCGAGGGGATTTTTCCCCTGGAGTTAACATCAGTGCTGACCCCATTCTCCCAAAAAGTTCTTCGGATGAGACTATAAACCGAGGCCCTGTGTACGAACGCACGCAGAGCATCTTGCGCACACGTTAAATCCTGTCCTGCTTTTCGTAAGAGTAGGCCATTGTGTGCCGGAGGGAACAGATGACAATATTTACACAACTGCATACACACGGGACTGGATTAAAAAAAACACGTGAGTGCTTATTCCATTACCCTCGATATAAAAAAAAATAAATAGATAAAAAAAAAAAACTTGACTCAAGAACACGTCCAGTAAACAATTAATTTTTATGAACTTCTGTCCTCTTTCTCCTCAACATGTGGCTTTCCAACTGATATCTGGAAAGTTAAAAATCACCTGTTATGAAACATGATCAAACTTTAAATTTTTTGATTGCTTTCTCTCTTAACAGTTTAAACAACTTTTCTTCATTTTCCAGTGTTGTGCTTGGGTTTTTGTATAATCATGATATAACTACAATCAGTACTCTTTCTTTGTTTCTGGTTGTAAGTTATGTAGGCCATAAGTTTTGGTCAGTCATTGTTCTCCAATAGAGTTAGTTCTTTAACATTTATTGATTCATTTGTATGTATAGTTATACCTCTTTTACAGTTTTTTCACTGTTAATTCTATATTTCATCCCTGTCATCTTTTCTTTTGTCTCTGGCCTCTCCACTGCTTTCAGGGATATTAGAGTCTAATTTGTGAAGATCAGGTTCATTTCTTTTTCTTTTCTTCTTCAACCTTTTCTTCCCACAATAACACAATCAATCGATTCATTTTTTCTGACACATTTTCTTCAGATGGATGGTTTGGGCAAATGCATTGCTCATTCAATGCACCACCTGGGAATTGAAAAATCACATTGACATTTAAGATCTCCCATGTGTGTCCATTGAGACCCATGGCCAGTTTTTTTTTTCTTTTCTTCTGTGCATGCAGAAAACACTTGTAGAGCCATTTCTCAGTGCACAGTCACTCCCAGCTGTAACAACACAATAGTGCTGAAATCACACTAAAGGAAACACTGTGTGTGTATGTGTGTGTATGTGTGTGTGTGTGCGTGTGTGTGTGTGTGTGTGTGTGTGTGTTGTTGGGGTGTTTTCTTTCTTGTTTGTTTCTTGATCAGTTTTGTTGTTCTGTGGAGGTGGGGGCTCTTATTCTATTGTTGTTGTTTGTTGTTGTCTGTTTCACTTTTCTGGGAGATGTACTCATTTTATTTTGGTGAAGGAAACATGGACAAAGGCTAAGGCTATTAGAGGAGGGGTTTTAGGCTGGTAAAGGGAGAGAATCTAAACACATGAATGAACAAATCTGTTTATGTCTCTTTGTAACAAATTTCTTGTCAATGCCCCCCCCCCCCCCCCCCCCTCCCCTCTTCATAAAAGGAGAAAAAAGGAAAGTAAGCAAAAAACCAAAGAATCACAGTAAGAAACAAACAAACCAAAACAACAGCAAATGCAAACACATACACACACGTTTTTCCAGTTTTGGCTTAATGTTTTGTTGTTGTTTCTTTGAATGTATCAGTGGGGATTTTCTGTTGTTATCCCATCCCTGAAAAGGGCAGAGACTGGAGGTAAACAAAACAACACATGAGAGCTTGTTTATTATTCTCAAAATAATTTGTATCTGATTTTACACACGCACACACCAGGAGGAGGAGGGCGGTCATCACAATCCCCTTCACTGTCATCATTGTTATTAATGTTTAATGTTACCACCATTTTAAAAAAAAATTATTTAGCTGATGTATGTCAAGTAAGCTTGTTCCAATGAATTTGGGTTGTAATCACAAACAAATGCATGTGTGATGGAGCATCACGAAATGAGTCGCTTAGCACCTGACCCACTTTTCCGCTGGGAGCCATTAAAGGCAGCTGGGGTCAAGTTGGCAATATTGAGATTTTGATTCATTGTGAAACTATTGCCATTATTCTACCTTATAATGAAATATCAAGTCATAATTTTGTATCCTTTTGCTTTTAAACAGGTTTAAAAAATGCCCAAGCCCTCATTCTGACCATTTATTACCATGTTAAATGTGTTCATTTCTCATTTTCTGCAGTCCATCATTTCAACTTTTAATTACTTTTCATATAATTGTCCAATTTTCAATCTGTTTTTTGTATTGTATAGTTATTTCATTGCAGATTGATAACATATTAAAAATTGACCTCTGGTGCAATGTGACTCATGTGGTGGAGTGTCACATATGTTTTGAATGGTATACAAGTTGTCTGTGTTTCTTGCTGGAAAAGTCTTAATTTTTTTGTGTGCAAACAGCAACAGCAACAGCAACACACACACACACACACACACACACACACACACACACACACACACACACACACACACACACACTCATTACATTATGACACAGAAATTTGAAGATTCAAAGTATAAGTCTTTAATGCTGCAAAAGGAGCTACCTATCAAAACACATAGATGGTATGGTGATATAATGACGGCAACTATTGAGTAGTAACAAGAGTGTTTTGAAAGATATAACTTTTTTTCTGCATTTATAACCAAGACCATATGAAAAATATCAAGAAAAAAAATGTTGAGCACTTCATTTCAAACTGCTTTATATGCAGAACTTCTGTGACAATACACATTAGTAACAATGATAACAAAACAAAACAATCTTGCTCTGAATGCTTTGAAACATTTATGAGAAGAAACACAAGAGAGATTTGGTATTTGTTAACCCCCAGTAATAATCACGGAACATAAATATCAATAGGTAATAATACACGAGTCAAAAAGATCTATCACATTGTTTAAAGTTTATGTGAGAATTTAAGCAAAGTTTACACGAGATTTTAAGCAAGTTTGTTCCCATCACACACACACACACCTGCACGCATGAATGCACACACACACTTATGGTGAATGGAAAAAAAAAAAAAAAATTATATAAAGTCCAGATGGAAGTGTGAGAAGTTACAGGCTGGATGGGGGTGAGGGGGGAGTGGGGTGGAGGGGTGTCCTGCATCATCAAGGAAAATTCATGCACATGTAAACAACTACAGGTGAGTTTCTATACCTCCGAACGTGTGAATTGTTATTCGTCAAATTTGTATTTTTCCCCCCTTCCTCCCCTCCAAAAACACAAGTGCCCCCACCCCCCAACAAACCAGCAAGTTCTCTTTACAAAATATCACATTCATCTTCCCCTGAGACTCTTCCAAAAGATTTATGCACACATGATAATCAATGAACATTGTCCATCTTTTTGATATCTCAACAAAACTGCCCATTTACATAGCTATTTCAACAACTCTGTCCATCTATATATTATCTCCAAATATCTTCATCTAAAGGAAACTCCCACCAAAAAAGAAAAAAAACCAAAACATTCCACAGACCTGTTCACACAGTCAGCACTGAATATCTACCAAAACCACATTTCTGTATGCTGAAAGATTCAGAAAAGATGGTACAGAACTGACAGTGACATAAGAAAAACAGCAAAATTCTGCACACATCTTCACCACCAAAAAAATCTTTCAATCTCAATTTTACCAAAAATCAGTATCTCACTAAAAAAAACAACCCAACAACCACCACCAACAAAAAAACCTCTGCACACAAATTACATTTCCACTCAAATTTTCTTTCCTTTTTTTTTGTGTTAATTAGAAAAAAAGTGCTACCAAGAACACACTTCCACACACACATAAAACATCAGCAACCCCCCCCCACCCCCCCCAGTCCTTTAGTGAAAAGTGATGACAGATTCAAATCCTGAGATGTGTTATTTCAGATTCAGTTTGCTGTGACAGGCTTCCCAGTCGGAGTGATTCAGATCAGTCAGCTTTTCGGAGCATGACGTCGCTGCACTGGTAAAAATTGGCTGGAGCTTTGGGATTGTTGGTGACATAGCGGGTCTGCAAGAAAATGAAAGAATGAAAAGAGGATGATGATGTGTACATCACGGTTTGCTGCAGCGATAACACCAACAACACTGATGCCATGACCAGTACCCTACACTACATTTCTAGTGTACTTCTGTTCTATGCCATCATTATAAGGACAATCAATAATCCAACCAACATGCCAACCCTCCCCCGCCTTTTACCAACATGCCTCCCCCAAGAAAAACCCACCAACCAATTAAATTTTTCTTTCAAAAGTAAATGCTACAATTTAAAAAAAAATGAAATCACAAACAAAACTTTCAAAACAGAAATGATAAGGAGAGAATGGCTGATGAAATATGGCCAACTTTAACATCTCGTGATATACACAGACTCTATGAGGGATCTCCCTTTACTTTTGCTTTCATCGAAAGTCAGTTAAACAAAAATCCTTTCTAAATCACTTTCACTCGTACCTTTCTTCATGGTTGCAAAATGTCAATATTTTCTGAAAAAGGAAATAAAACTAAATATGCCTGCACCCCCCAAAAAACCCCAACAAAAACCAACAACAACAAAAACAACCCAAAACAAAGAACAGAAACAACCCGAAACAAAAGAACAGAAACAACCCGAAACAAAAGAACAGAAACAACCCGAAAAACAGAAAAAAGCCCCAACAAACTAAAAACAGACAAAAACAGCACACAGGCATGCACACACACACACAGACACACATGTACATGCACCCTCGCACACGCACACAGACATGGGTGCACACACACATGGATGCACACACACAAGCACTCATACACACATGCACACACACACATGCATGCACACACATACACATGCATGCGAACACACACATACACACAAGACACAGTCACAGACACAGACAGACACACACACACACTCACTCACACATACCTGGATCACCAATGGCATAGGTCTGGAAAAATATTGAAAAAGATCAGATTATAAATTTCATCAGTTATCCATACATACAACCCCTCTTCCCCCCCCCCTTCCCCCTTCAACAAACACCACCAAAGCAACACCAACAACAAACACCACCAAAGCAACAACAACAAAAAACACCACCAAAGCAACAGCAACAAAAAACACCACCAAAGCAACAGCAACAAAAAACACCACCAAAGCAACAGAAACAAAAACACCACCAAAGCAACAGCAACAAAAAACACCACCAAAGCAACAGAAACAAAAACACCACCAAAGCAACAGCAACAAAAAAACACCACCAAAGCAACAGCAACAAAAAACACCACCAAAGCAACAGCAACAAAAAACACCACCAAAGCAACAGAAACAAAAACACCACCAAAGCAACAGCAACAAAAAACACCACCAAAGCAACAGAAACAAAAACACCACCAAAGCAACAGCAACAAAAAACACCACCAAAGCAACAGCAACAAAAAACACCACCAAAGCAACAGAAACAAAAACACCACCAAAACAACAAACACCACCAAAACAACAAACACCACCAAAACAACAACAACAAACACCAAAGCAACAACAACAAACACCAACAAAAACCACCACCAAAGCAACACCAACAAAAACACCACCAAAGCAACAGCAACAAAAAACACCACCAAAGCGACAACAACAAACACCAAAGCAACAACAACAAACACCAAAGCAACAACAAACACCAAAGCAACAACAACAAACACCACCAAAACAACAACAAACACCACCAAAGCGACAACAAAACACCACCAAAGCAACAACACCACCAAAGCGACAACACCACCCAAGCAACAACAAACACCACCAAAGCAACAACAACAAACACCACCAAAGCAACAACAACAAACACACCAAAGCAACAACAACAAACACCACAAAGCAACAACAACAAACACCACCAAAGCGACAACAACAAACACCACCAAAGCGACAACAACAAACACCACCAAAGCAACAACAACAAACACCACCAAAGCAACAACACCACCAAAGCAACAACAACAAACACCACCAAAGCAACAACAAACACCACCAAAGCAACAACAACAAACACCACCAAAGCGACAACAACAAACACCACCAAAGCAACAACAAACACCACCAAAGCAACAACAACAAACACCACCAAAGCAACAACAAACACCACCAAAGCAACAACAACAAACACCACCAAAGCAACAACAACAAACACCACCAAAGCAACAACAAACACCACCAAAGCAACAACAAACACCACCAAAGCAACAACAAACACCACCAAAGCAACAACAACAAACACCACCAAAGCAACAACAACAAACACCACCAAAGCGACAACAAACACCACCAAAGCAACAACAAACACCACCAAAGCAACAACAACAAACACCACCAAAGCGACAACAACAAACACCACCCAAGCAACAACAAACACCACCAAAGCAACAACAACAAACACCACCAAAGCGACAACAACAAACACCACCAAAGCGACAACAAACACCACCAAAGCAACAACAACAAACACCACCAAAGCAACAACAAACACCACCAAAGCAACAACAACAAACACCACCAAAGCAACAACAACAAACACCACCAAAGCGACAACAACAAACACCACCAAAGCGACAACAACAAACACCACCAAAGCGACAACAACAAACACACCACAAGCAACAACAAACACCACCAAAACGACAACAAACACCACCAAAGTGACACCATGGTGGGTGTAGGTCAGTAGAGATGATGAGGGAAGAGTGATGATACAGGAGCAACAGCACTTCATAGCAAGACACCCACTTCATGTCACTTCTTCATTCACTTCCCCACACGTCTTTGGGAGACTGTACTGAACTTTTTCAGGAAGTATGTATGTCTAAAGTAAGGTTGAACCTGGCGGAGTCCATTACTGTCCAGGTATCAAGATGCATGCTGGGTATGTTTGTGTCAATCAGGCCTCCGACTACAGCCGTCCCTGTCCTATGGAAAAGGAGGGTGAGGTTTTCAATTTCATTATGCTCAAGACGTTCTGTATGCATTCACACACAAGACGCAAATTTACAGTCTTACAAAGACATTCAAGGCAATTGTATTGTATTAAGAAGTATTGTATTGTACTGTATTATATTGTACTGTATTGTATTGTAGTGTACTATATTGTATTGTACAGTTTTGTATTGCACTGTATTGAACTGTACTGTACTGTACTGTACTGTACTGTATTGTACTGTATTGTACTGTATTGTATACCACTTTAAGTCACACCAGATTTCTCTGCATGAAATTCAGGCTGCTCTTCCGGGGACAGCATGTTGTTACAAGAGCAGTGCCACCTTTTTTTCTTTTTTTTTCTCTCCTTTTCCTGTCTGCAACTGTGTTTCCCTATCAGAGTGGCTTTTTTCTACAGAATTGTGCCAGGGACAACTCTCTTGTTGTTTTATGTACACTATATATGTGTAACACACAGGTCCTCAATTTATCTCATCATGAGACCAAGATCCTGTGTGTGAATGCACATAGAACATCTGGCACACATATTAAAACAGGTTTTGCTTTTAGGCTGTCGTGTGCCAGAGGGACGGATGACAAAATTTACAATGCATACACATGGGACTGGACGTAAAAAAGCACACGAGTAATTTTTTTCATTATCCTCTATTTAAAAGAATAAATGAAAACCTCATCCAAAAGACTAGCACCCAGACCACCAATAAGTCTAGTGGACGGGGGAAAAGTTTCTGGCTTAAACGGATATAAAACCACCACTCATTTTCGCTTTCCAGGCAGGTGCATCAGTAACCTGTAGAGCACCGATTCCCCCGAGGAGTCAGTGCTGTGCGACTCCAAGGGAAAAGTCCCTTGAACAGACATGACATTTCCTTCCATGCTCCTTAAGGGGGACGGGATAACCTAGTGGTCAGAACATTGCACTCGCAATTTGATGACCAGGGTTTGATTCCTGTTTGAGGGGATTTTTTCACCTGGACTTAACATCAATGCTGACTCCACTCTCCCCACAAGTCCCTCCAATGAGACTGTAAACCCAGGCCCCGTGTGCGAACACATGCAGAACATCTTGCGCACACGTTAAATCCTGTTCTGCTTTTCAGAAGAGTAGGCCATTGTGTGCCAGTGGGAACAAATGACATGATTTACAAAAAACTGTATACACACGGGGACTGGATGTAAAAAAGCACATGATTGCTTATTCCATTATCCTCGATATAAAAAAAAAAAAAAAAAAAGATAAATAAATAATGCTGATCACAGCCATGACCACTATCACTATCAGTCTGTCACCTTGTGTCATTTCAGCAACTCCACTAACCTTCACCTCAAGTTCAGCATCAACACTGTATAATGTTCCCTTCAAATATTAACACTGTTAATTTAAAAAAACAAAAACAAAAAAAAAACAAAAAAAAAACCCCATAAAACAAAAAGTGCCATATTTATTCCTTCCCTTATAAAGGCAGACAAAACCAGACTGTGGTGAGGATGTCAGCCATCACTCGGCTTTAGTCATAGTGCCCAGGTTGTAAAACAGCACAGAACAGGATAATGAACACTTCTATGTACAAAAAGTACATAGGAAAAATACACACACACACACACAGAAAAATCTTGCCCACAAGTTAAATCCTGTTCCGCTTTTCTTAAGAGTAGGCTATTGTGTGCCAGTGGCAACAGATGACACGATTTACAAAACTGCATACATGGGGACTGCACACGTTAAAACCTATTCCACTTTTCGGAAAAGAGTAGGCCATTTTGTGCCAGTGGGAACAGATGACAAAATTGACATAACTGCATACACACGGGGACTAGAAGTAAAAAAGCACATGACATAAAAGATAAAAAAGAAAAAGAACAAACAGCGTGCGGTGACTCACCCGATGAAGATGAAGTCTGGCAGAGGGAGGGTGACAGTGTAGAGGGTGAGGGAGGGAACGTCAGAGTCAGCAATCCTGTACACCTCCATGAAGCTGCCCTCCTCTCTCTTCGCCATCGCCACCGTCCAGTAACCCTGCCAAACAGGCAGTCTCTCTCTTTGTGTGTTTTGTTCTTCTGCCAGAGCTCTCAGGTTAAGACTTTACATATGTGACTCACTGAGGAAAAAGTAGTGAGGAAAGACAAGTGCAGGTACCAACTCCTCAATCATTTTGAAAATGATTTATCATGTATGTGACTCATTAATTTTCTGCCCACCATGAAGGTAGCCACATTCTGCCTATGGGAATGTATGCTGGGTATGTTTGGGTCTCCGTAACCTACCAAATGCTGTCATGAACTATGGGATCTTTAATGTACAATGTCTTCTGCATGTGTATATGTACATGAAGGAAGTTCAGGCAGTGGTAGAAATTCAGGCAGTGGTAGAAATTCAGGCAGTGGTAGAAATTCAGCAGTGTAGAAATTCAGGCAGTGGTAGAAATTCAGGCAGTGGTAGAAATTCAGGCAGTGGTAGAAATTCAGGCAGTGGTAGAAATTCAGGCAGTGGTAGAAATTCAGGCAGTGGTAGAAATTCAGGCAGTGGTAGAAATTCAGGCAGTGGTAGAAATTCAGGCAGTGGTAGAAATTCAGGCAGTGGTAGAAATTCAGGCAGTGGTAGAAATTCAGGCAGTGGTAGAAATTCAGGCGTGGTAGAAGTTCAGGCAGTGGTAGAAATTCAGGCAGTGGTAGAAATTCAGGCAGTGGTAGAAATTCAGGCAGTGGTAGAATTCAGGCAGTGGTAGAAATTCAGGCAGTGGTAGAAATTCAGGCAGTGGTAGAAGTTCAGGCAGTGGTAGAAATTCAGGCAGTGAAATTCAGGCAGTGGTAGAAAGTTCAGGCAGTGGTAGAAATTCAGGCAGTGGTAGAAATTCAGGCAGTGGTAGAAATTCAGGCAGTGGTAGAAATTCAGGCAGTGGTAGAAATTCAGGCAGTGGTAGAAATTCAGGCAGTGGTAGAAATTCAGGCAGTGGTAGAAATTCAGGCAGTGGTAGAAATTCAGGCAGTGGTAGAAATTCAGGCAGTGGTAGAAATTCAGGCAGTGGTAGAAATTCAGGCAGTGTAGAGTTTAGCATGGTAAATTCAGGCAGTGGTAGAAATTCAGGCAGTGGTAGAAATTCAGGCAGTGGTAGAAATTCAGGCAGTGGTAGAAATTCAGGCAGTGGTAGAATTCAGGCAGTGGTAGAAATTCAGGCAGTGGTAGAAATTCAGGCAGTGTAGAAATTCAGGCAGTGGTAGAAATTCAGGCAGTGGTAGAAATTCAGGCAGTGGTAGAAATTCAGGCAGTGGTAGAAATTCAGGCAGTGGTAGAAATTCAGGCAGTGGTAGAAATTCAGGCAGTGGTAGAATTCAGGCAGTGGTAGAATTCAGCAGTGGTAGAATTCAGGCAGTGGTAGAAATTCAGGCAGTGGTAGAAATTCAGGCAGTGGTAGAAATTCAGGCAGTGGTAGAAATTCAGGCAGTGGTAGAAATTCAGGCAGTGTAGAAATTCAGGCAGTGGTAGAAATTCAGGCAGTGGTAGAAATTCAGGCAGTGGTAGAAATTCAGGCAGTGTAGAAATTCAGGCAGTGTAGAAATTCAGGCAGTGGTAGAAATTCAGGCAGTGGAGTAAATTCAGGCAGTGGTAGAAATTCAGCAGTGTAAAATCAGCAGTGGTAGAAATTCAGGCAGTGTAGAAATTCAGGCAGTGGTTTTTATTTCTGTGGATGCCTTAGTGAGATGTGTCCAATGTTGCTTATGCAAATGTCTTGACCCTCCATTAATGTAGCCGCATCATGGTTTGGGAATGGTGTCTAAACATGATACATGTGTGCATGCATTAAAAACAAATTTCGTCATCTGTTCCTGCTGGCATGAAATGGCCTACTCTTGCAAAAGGTGGAGCAGGTTCTTATAACCCTATTCATACCAAGTAAAAGGGGGAGATTAGCACCCCATGCCAAAGCAATTTTGAGTTTACTGACTTGAACAGTGGGTGACCCAATAAAAAAGCATAATAATAAAAAACTACTGGTTGTTTGTGTTGAAATCTGGAATATAGATCTGTATGTAGCAGAAAGTGTGTTTTTATCTTACAACAAAATAAGCTAACTCAAAAGTGATTTTTTTTTCTATAATAACTATTTTAATCAGTACATAAACAGGTAATGCACTTGACAAGACCCTCCTCTCCCCTTCCACAGTCCTCCAAAACCTCGACCTGTTCCACTTGAGGTTTGTTGTTGTGGATCAGCAGCCAACTCCTCAGTTTCTTCTTCCATTTCAATTTTGTTTTCAATCAAAGTTTCACCTTCATAACTTGGTACAAACTTATCAGAACTTTCTTCTGCAGGATTGTCGGACTCACTGTCCGAGTCCAAAAGAAGTTCGATGTCGCGAAGCTTAAGGGGTAGCGCTCGTCACTTCAACATAGTTTTAGCCACTCCTAGAATGTTCTATTAGTATTATGTTTGTGCACACTACAGTTAGTTCCCTTGCCAGAAATGACCCCTGTAGGGCTGTAGGAACAATAACTCTCACAAGAGATGCACTGAAACGAAAGTACCTACCGTAAATGAAAGTTGTTTGCGGTCTACCATGATGTCATAACAAAAACGAGAATGTCTCGTTTGCGGACGAAATGTGTACGAGTGCAAGATGGTCTGCTTGCATTTGCACAAGGGCTTTGGTCTATAATTTCATCCAAAGGACTTCTGGGGTATTAGAGTCAGTATGATGCTGATGTTAACTCAGGGTACCATACCTAAACAGGCGTCAGTATGGTGCTGGCGTTAACTCCAGGGTACCATACCCTAAAACAGTGTCAGTATGGTGTGGTACTCCAGGTAATACCTAAACGGGTATGGGTGCGCGTACTCAGACCATACCCTAAAACAGTGTCAGTAGTCTGATGTAACTCCAGGGTACAATGCCCTACAATAGGTGTCTCCTCCATTGGGGCTTCATTCTCCACACCATGAGCACCAAACTGGCCATTGAACTATCCTAAAATAAATAAATAGAGCTACAATCTATTCAGTGCATAAATACCTCAACACCCAGTGATGTGATCAGAGCAGTGGGAGAGAAAAAACCCTAAAACTTTCCACCTATCTATAACATTTACACATATGCAATGCATGTATGTGGACATGTAGGCTACACATCATCAATACAACCATACATGCATGCATGTGCACATATATATATGTATATTTTAAAACACACAACAACTACAAACACACCCACACAGTGCTGACCACTCTTGCCAAAATCCTTCAGATGAGACTATAAACCTGAGGCCCCATGTGTGAACGCACGCAGAACTTCTTACGCAGAGTTAAATCCTGTTCTGCTTTTCGTAAGAGTAGGCCATTGTGTGCTGGTGGGAACAGATCACATGATTTACAAAAACTGCATACACACGAGGACTGGATGTAAAAAAGCACAACAGTGCTTACCCCATTACCCTCGATATAAAATAATAATAATAATAACACACACATATAATGCACACCATCCCCCCCCAAAAAAAAAGCAAAAAACAACCCCCCCCCCCCCTAATATCACAACTTGTGAAAAGAAAAATGAATTCGAACACCCCCCCCCCTATGCCCCTCTCTATATAATTAGCACTTACAGGGTTAGCAGCATCAAAGTGATTCAGGTTCTTCTGAAACACCACTGTGAAGTTGGTTCCTGCCCTGTGAAAATACAAAACAGAACATGTATGCATGCATGATGTGTGCACCTATGAACATAACTATATAGGTTTACATCACTCATGGTTTAAATAGATTTTATTCAGAATTAAGAATAAATATTAAAAAAAGCATTTTGGAATCTTAGCAACAACAAGCTTGTAGCTTATGGTGTGCTCAATTAAACAATGAAAATTAACAGACAAAAAAAAAACCCCACTCCTACAAAACATGCCTGCACATCATGTGAGCTTGTGACCTGTACACCAATTAAAAAAGTTAATTAACTATTCCAATGCAGTTTTCATTACCCAGAAGTACAAACCAGAAAGCTTCACACAAAAAATATCACAATGATCAGTTAACTTACAAAAAGATGTCTGATCACACCATAACATAGCAATACATTTGGTAACCATGAAAATAACCATATTCTTTCAAAATAGTGTCCCAACCATACCATTTCCTAATTATGGTATAACCAAAACCCCTTCATTAACTACCATGTCATAACCCCCTTTTCACAATTTATGATTTCAGCCTAATTAAACAATCATTATTTCACACAATAATCCTCACCAGGAAGAAGGTACTCTCTGATAATGATTTCTAACCAACCCATTCCTATAAAGGAGGACACCCCTTGAAGTCAGAGTATGGCTGCCTTTATTATGAGGAAATGTTTGAGAACAGGAATACAGTATACACAAGCGGTCTTACAGTGATACTCAGGTGGTGAGTGCATGCAGAGTGATATTCTGGATAAATCCCCAGGTGTTGGAAAAAACACAAAAACAACTTTCCTGATCCCAGTATTTCATAGCTGTTTCTCTCTTAGTACATTAATTATGCCCTAGCTGTACCACTTCATAATTATATCCTACTTACACCAGGTTTGCATTCATGAACTATAGAAAAATTGATGACAACAGTTCTCCAAGGTAAGGTTGAGGGCAGAAGGAAAAAGAGGCAGACCACCAACATCCTACATTGCCAACATCACTGAGATCAGTGGTCTGGGGAGGGCTACAGGAGATGGTAGAACTCAGCAGAGACAGAGAAAGATGGCGAACCCTGGTGGCATTGTGTGGAGCTCCTACCAACAACATCGGCGATGGGGACTGGAGTTGCTACTTACACCATAGTGTTCTATAAAAAGTGTAATCCTATAATTATGCCCTAGGTAGCTACACCATCTTATAATTAATCAATTAATGACATCCTACTCACACCAGAGACACTTTGTGGGTGGAAGGTTTGGTGTCTCCACATGGTCCCTTCAGCAAGATGCAGCTGTCGCTCCCTGCACACACAGAGACACAGAGTCACACAGACACAAAGTCACACACACAGTCACACACACAGAGACACAGACACACAGAGTCACACACACACAGAGTCCACACACACACACACACACACACACAAAAGAGTCACACACACACACACACACACACACACAGTCACACACACACACACAGAGTCACACACACACCAATCACACACACAGATCACACACACACATCACACCACACAGAGTCACACACACACACACACAAGTCCTCTCACACACACAACACACACAGATAGTCTCACACACACACACACACAACACACACAGATAGTCACACACACACACACACACACACACACACACAACACACACACAGAGTCACACACACACACACACATACACACACACACACTGTTGCTGTTCTCAGCCTCTTTCAATCCACCATTTATTGTTTGATTGCCCAGTTCTTATTGACCTGTTTAGAAGAAGAGGACTAGATATTAAAAAAAGATATGCCACTGTTCAAGGAGTTTTATATGACTCTCAGGAGTTCATAACATCAGTTGCTGAGGTTATATATTCTTCTCCAGTAAGACCTCTACTGTAAGTATATATAAAGAGAGAGAGTAGTGAGAGAGAGAGAGAGAGAGAGAGAGAGAGAGAGAGAGAGAGAGAGAGAGAGAGAGAGAGAGAGAGAGAGAGAGAGAGAGAGAGGTTTGAATGCAGGTGTGTCTATATCACCAAGTAGTGAAGGACATTAAACAAAAACAAAACAAAAAAAAACAAACACACACACACACAGAGTCACACACACACACAGAGTCACATCACACACACACAGAGTCACACACACACACAAGTCACACCACAACACACACACACACACACAATAGTGTGACAAACAGCATCAAAAAAACCTCACAAAAAACAAACAAAACAAAACAAAAAACAGCACCAAAGAAGTGGGATGACAGTTCAATCTGGAATGCTAGTTGTAAGAAAAAAAATCCAATACCTACCCAGTTTCTGCTATGAATTTCTGCAAAACCACATTAGGTCCAAAACTCACCTCTCAAAGAAAACACAGATGACTAATTTTCTTTAAAATATTGTGTAAACGATGCACACACTGGAAATGAGGGATGACACAGACCTTTAGCCTTGAACTGAATAATTTGATAGTAGCCAAGCTAAGGAGGGAAACTACTATGACCCGTCAGAACTGTTACTTAACACCATATTACTTATTTTATTTATTTATTTTTTAATCAGTAACAGCCAATGGATTTAATCACAATATATATTGCTTTCACAAACACGACTAGACCATAAGCAACAGTACATTTTGATTCTGCTTTCACAATGTAGTAAACGAAAGCCGAAACACTTTCTTTTTTGCTCCAACTAGCACTGTAGCAGACGACAAGTTCAGCTTCATGCGTTGCTCACCTGGTTTGTTGATGTCCTTCAACGGAGTTCGTTGCGGTGGACTCAGCATGCACAGGTGAGCAGTGCAGACGTACACGCTGCAAAAAAGAACGATGATTTTCGCAAGCATTGTGGAGGTTCGCAAATAACTTTCTTTGAAGAAAAGAGCGTTTGTGTTTCAGCGCCGAAATCTTCCTTCTTCCGCAAGCTCTCGTCTCGTGGTTCCTTATATAACTTCTCCCGCTTGTATCTTGTGACCACTGTTCATGTGACGGCTCGAATGTATGGTAAACGTTTGGCGACAAAACTTATAGTAAATTTTTGTTTTATAAATCGGGGGGTGGGTTGGGGGTGGGGGTGTGTGTGTGTGTGTGTGTGTGTGTGTGTGTGTGTGTGTGTGTGTGTGTGTGTGTGGTGTGTGTGAAAAGTCAAGTCAAGTCAATTCAAAATGATCTTTATTGAGGGTAAAAGATTAAGTTTAGGCCTACACAACTTTTTTTTCATTCTGCCCTCACAAAAAAATCAAGAAAATTGACTTCTAAAACAATCAAA
>CM060350.1:6493438-6495938 GCA_030674155.1 Stramonita haemastoma
ATAATAATAATAATACATAGAATTTGTATAGCGCTATATCTTGTAAAAACAAATCAAAGCGCTTGCATTCGACCAACACAACACACAATTAACAACAATTTACAGTTTTAACAAATTCGAATGTACACACACACACTCACGCACGCACGCACGCAAGCACGCAACACGCGCGCGGGCACACACACCTACAAACGTTATGCACTTTGGCAGGTGGATGTTGAAGGCAGGGACAGGTAAGAGATGGAAGCGGAAAGGAGAAAACTTAGGTTTGGAATAAGTGTGTCTTGAGGTTGGATTTAAAAGTGTCATAAGTAGGCTTTTGCCGGAGGGAGAGAGGAAGGTCGTTCCAGATCGATGGACCAGAAACAGAGAAAGAGCGGCGGCCAACGGTAGATAGGTTGAATCTGGGTATTCTTAAGGACAAAGTATCACACAAGACGATACTTTCAACAGAACAGAAAACAGTACAATGCAATACAATACAACACAACGCAAAATTAAAATACTACACTACACTACACTACACTACACTACACTACACTACACTACACTACACTACACTACACTACACTACACTACACTATGATAGCCTAGTGTTCAGAACATTGTGCTCGCAATTTGACGACCCGGGTTCGATTCCCGGTCGAGGAGATTTTTCTCCTGGAGTTAACATCAGTGCTGACTCCACTCGCCCCAAAAGTCTTTCGGATGAGACTATAAACCGAGGCCCTGTTTGCGAACGCACGCAGAACATCTTGCGCACACGTTAAATCCTGTTCTGCTTTTTGTAAGAGTAGGCCATTTTGTGCCGGTGGGAACAGATGACAATATTTACAAAACTGCATACACACGGGGACTGGATGAAAAAAAGCACATGAATGCTTATTCTATTATCCTCGATATAAAAGAATAATAAAAATAAATAAACAAATAAATAAATAAATAAATAAACTACACTACACTACACTACACTACACTACACTACACTACACTATATCACAAGAGGATAGACAGGTGTCAGACAGTTTAAATCAGAAACACTTCTGAAATGACCCATCAGCGGTGCAGGGCCATTCTGGCCTGTGGCCCTATGGCAGCCCATTATTTTACAAATTTCTTTCATCCCCAAAGTCCATCAGGCTGGTGGCAAAAACGGCGGTGTGCACAAACATCTCCCCATCAGTGAACCTGGGAGATCTAGGGAGGAAAGAAAGAAAAGTTCTGTGGATGCATGCATACCCCACAGATGAGACAGAGCATAGGGCTGTGTGTGCAAGAGAGATCGGGGTAAGTGCTCTGAGAGTGGCAGATTTAATGTCACAGACAAGATACCTCGTAGTCAACTGCCTTAGGACACGCACACACGCACGCACGCACACACACACACACACACACACACACACACACACACACACACACACACACACACACACACACACACACACACACAGAGTCCTTCGGATGAGACTATAAACCGAGGCCCCGTGTGCGAACGCACGCAGAACATCTTGCGCACACGTTAAATTCTGTTCCGCTTTTCGTAAGAGTAGGCCATCATGTGCCGGTGGGAACAGATGACATTTACACAACTGCATACACACGGGGACTGGATGTAAAAAAGCACACGAGTGCTTATTCCATTATCCTCGATATAAAAGAATAAATAAATAAATAAATAAATAAATAAATAAATAGATGAATAAATAAATAAAAACATAAAAACAGACCTGTTGCTTTTTTCCTATGACTCATACCTGTGACTTAATCTTCATAGGAACACTCTGTGTGTGTGTGTGTGTGTGTGTGTGTGTGTGTGTGTGTGTGTGTGTGTGTGTGTGTGTGTGCGTGCGTGCATACGTGTATGTGTGTATATGTTACATGTGCAAAGTGCGCGTGCTCGCGCGCTCGCGCGCGTGTGTGTGTGTACACACGCAAGCCTGGCACAAACTTATCCATAATAATATTGTATTAACCTTTTTGGATGAGCACTTTGCTAAAAATAGAACCTGTCCTTACATGAGTGTTTATCGTATGAGGCGGGACGACAAAGGGAGATAATGTAAAGATTGTGTACAGACTACTTTTTTTTAGAACCCAAATCCTCGATTTAGTCGTTAAATATTTACCTAGGCACTTCAAATCTCCAGGGAGTCGAAGGTATGAACGGTCAAATGTGAGCGAATGAAGATTGTTATCTTTGAACTGTCTATTTTTAGCCCTAAACGCACACACGCCTGCCCACTTAAGATGTGTGTGCAAGATTAGATGTATAATTTGATATAATCACAGGCACTTAAAGCAGAGAATCAATCACGTATAAAATGTTACAAATGTATGTACACACGCGCAGTGCGCGTGCGTGCACAATCACACACACACAGATGACATTTACAAAACTGCATACACACGGGGACTAGATGTAAAAAAGCACAAGAGTGCTTATCCCATTATCCTCGATATAAAAGAATAAAATAAAATAAATAAAATAAAATAAACACAC
>CM060350.1:6500938-6505938 GCA_030674155.1 Stramonita haemastoma
ATATAAAAGAATAAATCAAATCAAATCAAATCTTTCTCTCTCTCTCTCTCTCACACACACACACCACACACACAACTCACGCACACACACACACACACACACACACACACACACACACACACACACACACACACACACACACACACACACACACACACACACACACCACACACGCGCACACACACACACACACACGCACACGCACACACACTTCATGCCAAAGTGACTTAAGAAGAAACAAAACTAATGGTTCATAAAAAGAATCCGATATCTTTGACATAAGACGAAACAGCCAGGTAGCGTGTACAGCTGCGGAATAATGATAGCATGTTAATCCCCCCCCCCCCCCCCTGCAACAAGAGAGCTCTCCTTGAAAAAGCTAATGAAAATATCCGGGAAAGGCAGAAAGGAATATGAACTGAAAGCAGGAACAGGGCCAAACAAAGAAGTGACACAGAGAAAGGCTGTAGTCCTGCAGTAGATCACCATGTAAAACATTTAATTATATTTAATACATGGAATTTTATAGCGCTATCTCTTGTAAGACAAATCAAAGCGCTTGCATTTGACCTACAGAGCCACAGATCATGCTGCACCAGGCGCAAAGATCCCAACTCCAACTCCCGATTTTCCCCAGGGATGATTAAAACATCATATATACGATTAATAATCAAACACAGGAAGCTGACGCCTCTCTGGACACACACACACACACACAGACACACACAAACACAAACACACACACCACGCGCGCGCGTGCGCGCGTGTCTAAAATCACTAAATTAAATGTAAATAGACGTTAAACTGGATATTGCACACACACACACACACACACACACACACACACACACACACACACACACACACACACACACACACACACACACACACACACACTGACACGTCTAAAAGTACTAAAGTGAATAGACTTTAAATTGAAGATATCACACACACACACACACACACCACACACACACACACACCAACACACAACACACACCACACACAACACAACACACAACACGACACACACACACACACACACACACACACACACACACACAGACACAGACACAGACACACCACAGACACAGACAGACAACAGACACACACAACACACACACACACACACACACACACACACACACAACACACACACACACACACACACACTCCCTACTGATCCTATTCACGCCTTCTTTCACCTATTTATCATATTTCATTTTCTTTCATTTTTTTTAAATCTTTTTTTTTCTTAGGCGACAAGCAGTCTACCCAGAGCCACCGCACAGAAATGTAGGACCTTATTCGGTAGCACACACAGTCGAAGCTGATTTGCATTTAGAAAAAAAAAGAAAAAGAAAAAAGAAAACACAAACAACAAAAACAAGAGAAAAAAAAACAGAAAAAAACTAAAAGATGTTTACACGCTTTCAATACAAGAAAAACACCCTCGTCATTTTTTGTTTGTTTTTTTTTGTTTGGGTTTTTGTTTTTTGTTTTGATAGCCCTCCCCACCCCCACTCCCTGCCTTTTTTAACGGATAGAAGTGAAGTGTCAGTCTATTATACTAGGCAAAAAAAAAGTGTGTACATACAAGAGTTGAGTTTGGCATGCTTTTGTGTCCAGAGTCGAATTGCAAAAGCCTTGTAGGGTGCAATCTTATCAATCTTGTGTTCCACTAACCTGAATTTTTGGGGGGTGTACTTTTCTTCTTCTTCTTCTTTCTTTCTTTTTTTTTTTATTCTTTAACTCCTCCTCCCCTGTCCTGTTTTGTGGTGGTGGTGTTTTCTTTTTCTTCTTTTTTCGTTTAGGGGCCTACATTGCATGAGTGACTAATATTTCATTGCTGTGGACTGAGTTGCATACAGAAGGATAATGTGGGGAGGGAGGGAGAAAGACTGTGTGTGTTTATTTATTTTATTTCATTCTTTCATATCGATGATTTATTTTATCTATTTATTTTATTTATTTATTTATTTTCTTCTTTTATATCGAGGATAATGGGATAAGCACTCATGTGCTTTTTCATCCAGTCCCCGTGTGGATGCAGTCTTGTAAATCTTGTCATCTGTTCCCACTGGCACATAATGGCCTACTCTTACGAAAAGCGGAACAGAATTTAACGTGTGTCTGTGTTATTTATTTATTATTCATTTATTTATTCTTTTATATCGAGGATAATGGAATAAGCAATCGTGTGCTTTTCTTCATCCAGTCCCCGTGTGTATGCAGTTTTGTAAATGTCACCTGTTCCCACCGCCACACGATGGCCTACTCTTACGAGAAGCGGAACAGGATTTAACGTGTGCGCAAGATGTTCTGCGTGCGTTCGCATACGGGACCTCGGTTTAAAGTCGCATCCGAAGGACTTTTGGGGAGAGTGGAGTCAGGACTGATGTTAACTCCAGGAGAAAAATCTCCTCGACCGTACTCGAACCCGGGTCGTCAAATTGTCAGCGCAATGTTCGGACCACTAGGCTATCAGTCCCAGTATGTGTGTGTGTGTGTGTGTGTGTGTGTGTGTGTGTGTGTGTGTGTGTGTGTGTGTGTGTGTGTGTGTGTTGTGTGTGTTGTGTGTGTGTGTGTGTGTGTGTGTGTGTGTGTGTGTGTGTGTGTGTGTGTGTGAAGGCACAGAGAGAGAGAGAGAGAGAGAGAGAGAGAGAGAGAGAGAGAGAGAGAGAGAGGAGAGAGAGAGAGAGAGAGAGAGAGAGAGAGAGAGAGAGAGAGAGAGAGTGTGTGTGTGTTTGCGTGTTTGTGTGTGTGTGTGCGTGTTTGTGTGTGCGTGTGTGTGCGTGTGTGTGCATGCGCACGAGTGTCTGTATGCACGTGTATCTGTATGCACGTGTGTCTGTGTGAGTGTACGCACTTGTATACAAGCGTATGTGTTAGCGTTGTGTGTATGTATGGAATTGCAAACACGAATCATTGGTTACTTATACATTCACATTTTAACCACTGAATGGTTTATTGATTGATTGATTGATTGATCTATTGATTTTGAAGATAATTAGATAAGCACTCATGTGGTGTTTTTTTTTTTAAACATCCGGTCCCGTGCGCATGGGGTTTTGTAAATGTTGTCATCCGTTCCCACCGGCACACAATGGCCATGTCTTCCAAAAGGCGGAACGGGTTTTAACGTGTGTACAAGATGTTCTGCGTGCGTTCGCTCACGGGGCCTCAGTTTATAGTCTCACCCGGACTTTTGGGAGGAGTGGAGGCGGCACTGATGTTAACTCCAGGGTAAATTTCCCTAACACGGGGGTTACGTGGTGGCTCGATCCCGGCCGTCAGATGAGAAGCGCAACGCTCTGACCACTAGGCTGCCTCCCCCCTGTTGAACCATGCATTGCTGGGGTCAGGAGTTCCAATCCAGGGCTGGGCAGGAGGAAAGGCAGCAGCAGTAGAGCATCCAGAGCACATGGTGTCGCTGTGCTCCCCCCCCCCCCTCCTCCTCCCCAACTTACAGTGTCACAAGTCAGGATGTGGCCTGGCCCCTACAGTGTCAGGATGTGGCCTGGCCCCTACAGTGTCAGGATGTGGCCTGGCCCCTACAGTGTCAGAAGTCAGGATGTGGCCTGGCCCCTACAGTGTCAGGATGTGGCCTGGCCCCTACAGTGTCAGGATGTGGCCTGGCCCCTACAGTGTCAGGATGTGGCCTGGCCCCTACAGTGTCAGGATGTGGCCTGGCCCCTACAGTGTCAGGATGTGGCCTGGCCCCTACAGTGTCAGGATGTGGCCTGGCCCCTACAGTGTCAGAAGTCAGGATGTGGCCTGGCCCCTACAGTGTCAGGATGTGGACCCTACAGGGTCAGGATGTGGCCCCTACAGTGGCAGGATGTGGCCCCTACAGGGTCAGGATGTGGCCCCTACAGGGTCAGGATGTGGCCCCTACAGGGTCAGGATGTGGCCCCTACAGGGTCAGGATGTGGCCCCTACAGGGTCAGGATGTGGCCCCTACAGTGTCAGAAGTCAGGATGTGGCCCCTACAGTGTCAGGATGTGGCCTGGCCCCTACAGTGTCAGAAGCTACAGGCTGGAACACCGGTGTAACACGCTCAAAACACTACCGTGCAAAAGAGACTACTGTAGTGGTTTTGGCGTAAGGCTTTCATGCCATAACCACTACCGTAGTGACTTTTGCACACGCTATAAACACTACCTTAGTGACTTTGGCGATTTAAACGATGGCACTGACAGATCAACGAATAGAAAACAAACATTTATGACAATAAATGGCTTACTGTAAGACTTTTCTTTTCATTTATTTCTGTCTTTCTGTTTCTCTGTCTGTCTGTCTGTCTGTCTGTCTGTCTGTCTGTCTATCTGTATTTTCTTTCTTTCTTTCTTTCTTTCCTTCTTTCTTTCTTTCTTTCTTTCTTTCTTTCTTTCTTTCTTTCTTTCTTTCTTTCTTTCTTTTTTTATTTTCATGTCTTTCGTTTCTATTTCTTTGGATGTTGGAGATGGTCGTAGTGATGGTTGTAGCAGCAGCAGTAGTAGTAGTAGTAGTAGCAGCAGCAGCAGCAGCAGCAGCAGCAGCAGCAGTAGTAGTAGTAGAGGTAGTAATCATGATAGTAGTAGTAGTAGTAGTAGTAGTAGTAGTAGTAGTAGTAGTAGTATGTAGTAGTAGTAGTAGTAGTAGTAGTAGCAGCAGCAGCAGCAACAGCAGCAACAGCAGCAGCAGCAGCAGCAGCAGCAGCAGCAGTAGTAGTAGTAGTAGTAGTAGTAGTAGTAGTAGTAGTAGTAGTAGTAGTAGAAGTGGTAGTAATGATAGTAGTAGCAGTAGCAACAGCAGCAGCAGCAGCAGTAGCAGTAGCAGCAGTAGCAGCAGCAGCAGCAGCAGCAGCAGCAGCAGCAGCAGCAGCAGCAGCAGTAGTAGTAGTAGTAGTAGTAGTAGTAGTAGTAGTAGTAGTAGTAGTAGTTGTCGTGGTGGTGGTGGTGGAGATGGTGATGGTGGAGGTGGCAGTGAGAGTGGTTGCAGTAGTGGTGATGGTAATC
>CM060350.1:6513438-6515938 GCA_030674155.1 Stramonita haemastoma
TACTACTACTCATATTACTACTATACTACTACTACTACTACTTCTACTATCTGCTATACTACTACTACTACTACTACTACTACTACTACTACTACTACTACTACTACTACTACTATGCTGCTGCTGCTGCTGCTGCTGCTGCTGCTGCTGCTGCTACTACTGCTGCTACTACGACTACTACAATTACTACTACAACTACTACAACTACTTCTACTACTGCAACCACTGCTACTACTAATGCTCCTACTACCACTATTGCTGCTGCTGCTACTACTACTACTACTACTGCTACTACTACTACTACTACTACTACTACTACTACTACTACTACTACTACGACTACTATCTACTATACTACTACTACTACTACTATACTACTACTACTACTACTATTGCTGCTGCTGCTGCTACTACTACTACTTCTACTTCTATTACAATTTTTACTACTACTACTGCTACTTCTACTTCTGCTACTACTAATAATGCTACTATTATTAGGCCTACTACTACTACTACTACTACTACTGCTGCTGCTGCTGCTACTATGAATATTTCTGCCAGCAGCACTCACAGCCTGTCCACCTTTAGGTAGCTGCATTCCGACTTCAGAGACATGTACAGCGTTCTGCAGTGGACTGGGCACTGCATGAGCATCGTGATCTCTTTGATACAAACAAGCACACACCCTTCAAATATGCATGCGCTTTGAGTTGTTTTTCTTTCTTTCTTTCTTTTATTTTTAAAACAAGATATAGCTCTAAATAGATTCCACATCATTATTATTATGCTATCCTCCTCCACCTCCTCCTTCTTTGCATGAACGTTTTCTTCTTCTTCTTCTCTTCTTCTTCTTTTCTTCTTCTTCTTCTTTTCTTCTTCTTTTTCTTCTTCTTCTTCTTCTTCTTCTTTTCTTTTCTTCTTCTTTTCTTCTTCTTCTTCTTCTTCTTCTTCTTCTTTTCTTCTTCTTCATCCTCTTTTTTTACCACTTTATGTCACATCAGAATTCTCTGCGTGAAATTCGGGCTGCTCTCCCCGGGGAAAGCGTCGCCACAAGTGCAAGCGCCTACCTATTATTTTTTGTAATAATATATACTGGCCCGAGCTGCCCTGGGGACTCCAACTTCCCGATTTTTTTCTCAAGGATGGTGTCTAAACACGACACCTGTGTGCATGCTGGTTTTTTTTTCTTTTTTTTATAATAGTTTTGTCATCCGCTCCTACCTGCACTCAATGGACTGCTCTACCAAAAGGCGGAACGGGGTTTTAACGTGTGCGCAAGATGTTCTGCGTGCGTTCGGGTCTTCTTCTTCTTCTGCACCTTTTTCACCTTCCCCTTATCATTATTATCATCACATACACTTAAAAACAACAGGATATTTTCTCACTTTTCACAGACCTTGTCAATCTGTGAGTCACTCATTGACGTCAGCACTGACCGTTTCTATTTCCCCTTCTTTGGAAACTGGGTACCTTTAGCTCAGCGACAGACACTGGAAACACGGCTGGTTACTTCATGAGGGCGGGGTGGTCAGCACGAAACGTTCCTTCAGTCATCAATCCGTGTTGAGCTGACACCCCGAGACTTGGTATCGAAAGGGGGTCCGTGGATTGAAGCTGATAAAGATTGGACACCGCGGGTATCAGGACCGATAACAACCATGTTTTCCGGGTCAAGTGTTTAAAGGGAGACCATTGACGCAGCTCAGTTATCGCCTCTTGACTTTCATTCGGTTTTTTGCTTTTTTCTCCCTTTTGCATGAACAGGAAATGACGTAGTTTGTGTGTGCCATGATTAATGTAAGCACTGTCAGTGACGGGCAGTGGTGCTTTTGGAGGCTTGGCTCTGGTTTTTGTTTTGTTGTTTAAATTGGGTGAGTATTAAAAACAAACAAACAAGCAAAAAACCATTTGCAGAAATGTACAGAAGAGAAGTGTCCCATTCAGTTATCATGCACGATACCAAAAAAAAAAATCTCCGAAATCAGAAAGTAGCTTACGCAAAATTTCATCATGAAGCAAACTTTGGAGCTGTGCTTGGCGTTTCTTTTTGAAACCACAAAAAGATTCTTCTTCTTTTCTCCAATTCCTCCTCCTCTTCCCCCTCTACCTCCTACTCCCCCTTCTTCTCCTTCTTCTTTTTTTCCTTCTATTTTTCTTCTTCTTCTTCTTCTCTTCTTCTTCTTCTTCTTCTTCTTCTTCTTCTTCTTCTTCTTCTTCTATTCCTCCTCCTCCTCCTCCTTCTTCGCAATTCTTCTTCTTCCTCTTTTTCTTTTCCTGCTCCCCCTTTTTTCTCTTCTGAATCTTCTACCACCACCACTACTATTAGTTCTTCGTATGGCCATAGATGTTCTTAGTCTTGCTGTGGCTGTTGTTATTATTGGTATTGTGGCTGTTTTTGCTTTTCGTTTTCACGGGTTTATCGTCCTTGTTTGCCCTCTTGTTCTCTTTCCTTCTTGGTTTCCTTTGTCCTTCCTCTGTTCTCGCTGTTTTCCTCATCACC
>CM060350.1:6520938-6528438 GCA_030674155.1 Stramonita haemastoma
ACGTGTGTGGGCATAAAATCACTCGCACTGGCGCACCTACACACACACACACGTGCGCACGTGCACGCACGCACACATACATACACGCACACTCTCTCTCTCTCTCTCACACACATACATACACACGCACGCACACACCGCACACGCACACACAACACACACACGTACACACACGCATACACGCACACACGCACGCACGCACGTACCAACATACAGACACACACAAAATATACGCACCAGTACGTGCACTCGGATTGACACGCTTGCACAATACGCACACACAATGCATACACACACAACAAAACACACACATACACAAATTCACACACACACACACACACACACACACACCACACACACAACACCACAACACACACACACACACATATATATATATATATATATAAAAAAATACATATATTAAAACACAATACATTCAATACATACATACATACATACATACATACATACATACATACATACATACATACATACATACATATACGAACGCACGCACGCACGCACGCACACAACCATACACACACACACCCCACACACACACACACACAACACACACCACACACACACATTCAGGTGTACATGCACACATATACATGAATGGACACGCGCACGTGCATAAGTAAGGACACGGGTATGCACACATACTCATGGATGCACGCTCTGCACACATTAATACACTCACACGCCGCACCCATGCAGGCATGCATGACGTCCCCATCCAAACATAAACACACACGACGCGCGCACAGACAGAGCAGCTGTTGGGTTGTTATTGTTTTCTTTATGGTAGTGATGCTGCCATTGTTCCTGCCTTGTATTGCTCGTGGTGATTGTGTCGCTGTTGTTGTTGTTGTTGTTGCTGTTGTTGCTGTTGTTGTTGTGCTGCTGCTGTGTTGTCTTGGTCCTTAAAATGCAGTTTTGCCCATATGCAGACAAAAATAGTTGTGTCTAAGCGGTTCGATGACGACAGAGCGATGATGACGGAGAAGAAGAAAAAGACAATCAGCGACAACTTGTCCCGTTATAAGCACTTGCTACGAGGACGTTAAAGTCATTCATTCATTCATTCATTCATGCAGTGAAAGGTGTGTTTACTGCAAGCAGTGTCCCAGTTAGAGAACAGTGACTTCTGTCACTGGCTTTACCTGAATGAGTCTTGTGTTGATTTCCTGTACCTGTAGGCAGTTTTGGTATAGATCCGATCACACACACACGCACACACACGCACGAGCACGCACACACGCACGCACGCATGCACGCACGCATACTCGCACGCTACGCTCTTTACGCACGCACGCACCACGCAGCATATACGCACTCATACTACACATGCAACACGCACGCACGCAACACCACACACACACACACACAAAAAGTGTAGACGTGCGCGTGTGTGTATGTGGCTGCAAACATGCACGCATGCACGCACACTTGTGTACACGTACAAACACACACAGCACGCCTATTGATATACAGGTAAACACACTTATATACAAACATATACACATGCTGACATGTACACGTGCACACACGCACGTGCATACGCGCGCGCACACGCACACACACGCACACTCACACGCACACACGCACACCCACACACACACACACACACACACACACACACACACACACACACACCACACCACACGCACACTCACACGCACACACACTCACACGCACGCACACACACACACACACGCACACTCACACGCACACACACATACACACTACACACATACACACACGCACGACGCACGCACGCACGCACGCACACACACACATGGAAGGAGAGAGAGAGAGAGAGAGAGAGAGAGAGAGAGGAGAGAGAGAGGAGAGAGAGAGAGAGAGAGAGAGAGAGAGAGAGAGAGAGAGAGAGAGAGAGAGAGAGAGAGAGAGAGAGTCAATGTGCTTTGAGACCAAACCTAAACAAGGTGAAACCAAGACCAGTTGTAAACAGAACAACATGACCTAGAAATTAAAAAAAAAGGAAGGAAAGCAGGTAGCTGAGCAGGCATTGATATCGATACTGTAAAGACAACACAACAACAACAACAACTAACAATAACAGCAAAACAACAACAACAACAACAAACACAACAACACACCCATAACACTGAGAGAAGTCGGGTAGACTATCCTTTTTTGGCTGTAACAAACACACTGTTGACACCAGACAGGTAATACGCACTGTGTACTCTGTGCAACCACACACACACACACACACACACACACACACACACCGCACAACGCACGCGCGCGCGCGCGCACACACACACACCACACACACTCTCACAACAAACACACACACACACAACACACGTTAATACAACACACATACTCACACACAACACACACACACACACACACACACACACACACACACACAACACACACACCACACACACACACCACACACACACACACAACATTACACATTCTTGTTTGTTTTTGTTCTTCAGTTTAGTGATCGGCAAAGTTGGTATCCTTTGTGTGCGTGTACAAGTTTGATTTATTTGAATTGATTATTATTTTATATCGAGGATAATAGAATAAGCACTCTTGTGCTTTTTTACATCCAGTCCTCGTGTGTATGCAGTTTTGTAAATGTCATCTTGTGTGTGTGTGTGTGTGCGTGTACATGTGTGTGTGTGTGTGTTTGCATGCGTGCAGCGCGCGCGCGCGCTTTTGTGTGGTTGTGTTTCGATTTTTTCGGAAATGTGTATTGTAGTGTGTGTGTGTGTGTGTGTGTGTGCTGTGTGTGTGTGTGTGTGTGTGTGTGTGTGTGTGTGTGTGTGTGTGTGGTGTGTGTGTGTGTGTGTGTGTGTGTGTGTGTGTGTGTGTGTGTAAAAAGAATAGGATCTCTATCTTTCCATATGATCTATCTTGTCATTATTCACAGCAATGTCTGCAGACAATGAGAGACGTTGTGACACAGGGAGGGCGGGAGGGTGTAGGGGGGAGGGGGGATTTTAAGCACGAGGTTAGCTCCACAGGCGTGTGAGGAATTCAGGGGAGCGAGTTTTGCAATCTGCCATATCAATTAGATGCAGACATGCCAGTGCCTTCGTCTAAATGACGTATAATTATGATGACAATAAATAATGATAAGACATTGAAGTTTATTTTAATCTTTTTTAAATTTTTATAATTCTTTTATATCGAGTATATTGGAATAAGCACTCATGTGGTTTTTTTTTACATCCAGTCCCCTTGTGCATGCAATTTTGTAAATCTGTCATCAGTTCCCACCGGCACACAATGGCCTACTCTTACGAAAAGCGGAACAGGATTTAACGTGTGCGCAAGATGTTCTGCGTGCGTTCGCACACGGGGCCCCGGGTTATAGTCTCATCCGGAAAGATCCGGAAGTCATACGCTCAGTAGAGGCCTGTATTTTTTCTCCACATTATTTTGGCGGGTTGTGGTCATACAAAAAAACAAAAAGGAAACACACCACATAGCTATAGGTGTCGATCGGTGGTCTAGAGGTAGCGCACCTGCCTAGAAAGCAAAGATCCGGGTTTCAAGAGTGCTGTGGTTTGATCAACGTTTGAGTACGAAACTTTTGCCCCATCGACTAGACCGTGAGTGGTGATCTGGGTGCTAGTCTTTCGGATGAGGCGATAAACTCGGTCACGGTGTGTCGGCAGAAGGTTAGGGAAAATGCAAATAAAAAAAATAGGACACTTGTTCATTCTTGCTTCAGAGCAAACAGTGTTGTTGTTGTAAAAGATGGATCACTGCTCTCTCTAACAATTTTTTTTTTTTTTTTCATGATTTATTTTTATGTGTTTTTTTCGGCCTATCGCCACTCCATCGCTGATTTTACCTTCTCTACCGTAAAGAGGGCAGGTACCCATTGACAGCTGGGCGCATGAACTAGGGGACTGTACCAAAGCCAAGGCGAATAAACGGTCACCAATCCACGAGGCACAACGCTCAGCACCGCTAAACCTGAGTTTAGTTATGGGGACGGGATAGCCTAGTGGTCAGAACATTGCGCTCACAATTTGACGACCCGGTTCGATTCCCGTCGAGGAGATTTTTCTCCCGGAGTTAACATCAGTGCTGACTCCACTCTTCCAAAAGTCCTTCGGATGAGACCTTTAAACCGAGGCCCCTTGTGCGAACGCACGCAGAACATCTTGCACACACGTTAAATCCTGTTCCTTTTCGTAAGAGTAGGCCATCATGTGCCGGTGGGAACAGATGACATTTACAAAACTACATACACACGGGTACTGGATGCAAAAAGCACACGAGGCTTTTTCCAATTATCTTCGATATAAAAGAATAAATAAATAAAACCCTTATTTATGGGGTTAAGTCAGAGCTGTGACAGACTTGCAATGTCCATTGCTTCTGTTTCGTGGGGAATATGCATACAACACTTATATATATATTTTTAAAAGGAATATGGGAAATGATTCAGACAATTTTCATGTTGGTTTGCATTCTTCAAAAAAGATGTCATTCCTAAACCGGGAAGGTTTTCTTTTTCAATCAGCACTCTAGTAAGTGAATAAAACTGAAAAGGTACAGATAACAAGGTGTCCCATAGCCTGTCTGGTCATTTGGGAGCGAGGTGTCAGAGACCTCAGCTTCTCTAGAGGTCAGCATGTTGAGGGCGGCGCCCATCGCTGCTTGACCTTCCCTGACCCTAAAGAGGGCAGGTATCCATTGACAGCTGGGTGAACTGGGGGACTGTTTTGAAGCCAAGTCGCGCAAACGGTCACCCATCCAATTGGTAACCACGCTCAATGCTGTTTAATAGCCTAATGGTCAGAACATTGCGCTGGCAATTTGACGACCCGAGTTCGATTCCCGTTCGAGGAGATTTTTCCCTGGAGTTAACATCAGTGCTGACTCCACTCTCCCCAAAAGTCTTTTGGATGAGACTGTAAACTGAAGCCCCGTGTGCGAACGCACGCAGAACATCTTGCTCACACGTTAAATCCTGTTCCACTTTTCGTAAGAGCAGGCCATTGTGTGCCGGTGGGAGCAGATGACAAAATTTACAAAACTGCCTACACACGGGGACTGGACGAAAAAAAAACACATGAGTGCTTATTCCATTATCCTCGACATAAAAGATTATTTTTAAAAAATCTTAGCTCATGGAAAGCGAGCGTTCTGAGCACTGAGCTGTCCCGTCCCCGAAATCAGACTGGTGGTGACTCAGCCCCGTTCACTTCATTCAGCTGTCCCGTCCCCGAAATCAGACTGGTGGTGACTCAGGCCCCGTTTCACTTCATTCAGCTGTCCCGTCCCCGAAATCAGACTGGTGGTGACTCAGCCCCGTTCACTTCATTCAGCTGTCCCGTCCCCGAAATCAGACTGGTGGTGACTCAGCCCCGTTCACTTCATTCAGCTGTCCCGTCCCGAAATCAGACTGGTGGTGACTCAGCCCCGTTCACTTCATTCAGCTGTCCCGTCCCCGAAATCAGACTGGTGGTGACTCAGCCCGTTCACTTCATTCAGCTGTCCCGTCCCCGAAATCAGACTGGTGGTGACTCAGCCCCGTTCACTTCATTCAGCTGTCCCGTCCCCGAAATCAGACTGGTGGTGACTCAGCCCCGTTCACTTCATTCAGCTGTCCCGTCCCCGAAATCAGACTGGTGGTGACTCAGCCCCGTTCACTTCATTCAGCTGTCCCGTCCCCGAAATCAGACTGCTGGTGACTCAGCCCCGTTCACTTCATTCAGCTGCTGCCCCTGAGGGGCTGACTGTGGCTGTCAGTATCTGGGTCTTTCAGAGAGGGTCCTCTTTTCTCACCTTCCTTCTTCCACAATAGAAAAGACACCGACAGAAAATATGAAAGCGTTTGAAAACTCTATCAGAATATTACCTCAGTGTGTCATAACATACACTCATCTACGCAGGTGCAGGTGTGAGCGTTCATGCGCACAAGCACATGCACGCACACGCCCAGACTTTTTAACCCCCCCCCCCCCCACACACACACACACTGACTCACCTTTACACACTCATGAGCGCGCGCATACACACACACACATGTTGCTTACTTCCTAGTTGTCCATACACGTAACTGTCTTTCCCGCTGGCTCCTAAAAAAATCCAATCTTCAGTATTATATCCTCCCCCTCCCCCACCTTTGAGAGAGAGAGAGGAGAGAGAGGAGGACATGGCCCCCATGATTTGAAGTGGAACAGTCTTAATCACTGGACTATATAGCAATATGGAAGTTGAGGATGATAAACCAGGATTGCAATGCAAAGACAAAGTACTCTACTACGGAATATGCTGATTTTGTATTGTAACGGCAATATAAAACTGCAAGTCATGTGAGGAGGGGACTGTCTCTAAATCTGGCACTGCCAATCCTGAAATACCTGACGTCACTTTGCTTTGCAGGATAAAACCATCTCTTCTTTTACGTTCCTTTTCTTGCAGAACAAAGTGTGTTGACGTAATGATATTCATTCTTCAAAGAACTGGAATAGCCAGGATATGTTTTGGGTACACTAAGAAATGTGCATGCTTTTGGCAGCAAACTGTTTAGAGAGAGAAGAAGAGAGAGAGAGAGAGAGATTTCGTTTTCAGTCCTTTTAAAGGCAGCAAGGGGAAAAACTGGAGCTTGACTAACAGTGCGTATTTGTGTCGGCATTCTGACCCTGACCATTCACATTTTTTCTTTCCCCTATTTCTACAGCTCTGATTTGATGGTTCCTCACAGACGTGTTGTGAAGTCTATTTCAGGGCTTACTACGTGTTGCTGAATACCCCAGCTGTATTGAATCAGTGCTAATGTCAGTGCTGCTTTCATTCCCAACCTGAATGCAGTCTGAAAGCAGATATATGCGCATGCATGTTTACACTTTTGTGAGAAGATTGCTTTTTTTGGTTTGTTAAACTCGGCACTTATTGTTGTCAATATAAGGAAGAAGATTTAGGTTAAAAAAAAAAGAAATCTTGTTGAGGAAAAAAAGTAGTGGAGGAAAAACAAGTGCAAGTACCAACTTTTCAATTATTTAAAAAATGACTTATCAAAGATTTAAAAAAATTGAAATGAAAATAAATTCGAGGAATAATGTCTTTCAGTGGCAGCATTGTAGGCATTTCTGTGTAAGAACCATGCCTTTGGCCTGACCTGACTCGAGTTTCAGCTCCTGGATGAGCCCTCATCAGAGGTCCTGCAGTGATTGGAACTCCACCTGCTGTGGTACCTTACAGCAAGATACTGTTCAGAATTTAAAAGTGTCAATTGCATTCAAAGGAATATTTGATATTCCTGTGGCCTTTTGAAGCTGCCCTCAAAAGACGATGATAAAAAGAGAAAGAAAATATGCTTAGAATATATGTTGAAAAAAATTGAATAAGAAAATATCTAATGAATCTTTGTGCCTTAAAAACTAAAAATCTCTGAAATCCAGATCATCCCTATCTCTGTTGGGCCAGAGGGCGTTGTGGTCAGAGGCTTGCACTGTGACCTCATGACCCCACGTCAGGTGTCAAGCC
>CM060350.1:6554097-6556597 GCA_030674155.1 Stramonita haemastoma
GATTGAGGCCTTAAGGAAATTACTGAACAGTTTCTGTTGGTGGTATTTTGTTTGTTTTTTTTTAAATTTAGGTCAATGTCATTCTTACACCACCGACTGATGGAAGCCTACTAGAAACTTCTTCTAAACACGTTTAGGATTTAGCTGAGTGAAGCACTCGGGGGGGGGGGGGGGAGAAAGTTTCAGAACAGTGTGTGTAAACCATTCCCTGGAACGACAGAAGTCATGCCACAGACCTGTCATCATTCACCATGTGGTTTAGTTACTTTTTGGGAACTGGACAGACAATTTCTTTTTGTTTCATAGACAAGATTACACTGAATGTTTTTAGACATCAAGAAAATAAACACTGAAAACATGCGTAGCTGCCCTGCACATGACAATCAACCAACTTCCATCACGCCTCTCCCTGCCAGCTGCTTTCTTCATTCCATTGTTCACACACTGGATTTATTATCATCTTCACACACTGGATTTATTATCATCTTCACACACTGGATTTATTAACATCTTCACACACTGGATTTATTAACATCTTCACACACTGGATTTATTATCATCTTCACACACTGGATTTATTATCATCTTCACACACTGGATTTATTAACATCTTCACACACTGGATTTATTAACATCTTCACACATGGATTTATTAACATCTTCACACACTGGATTTATTATCATCTTCACACACTGGATTTATTAGCATCTTCACACACTGGATTTATTAGCATCTTCACACACTGGATTTATTAACATCTTCACACACTGGATTTATTAGCATCTTCACACACTGGATTTATTAGCATCTTCACACACTGGATTTATTAGCATCTTCACACACTGGATTTATTAGCATCTTCACACACTAGATTAATTAGCATATTCACACACTAGATTAATTAGCATATTCACACACTGGATTAATTAGCATATTCACACACTGGATTAATTAGCATATTCACACACTGGATTAATCAGCATATTCACACACTGGATTAATTAGCATATTCACACACTGGATTATTTAGCATATTCACACACTGGATTAATTAGCATATTCACACACTGGATTTATTAACATCTTCACACACTGGATTAACAAACATCTTCGGCATCCCCTTTACAGTTTGTATCATCTTCAACATCACTACCACATGCATTTCTTTAAAAGGTCAAGGTGTCCCATAACCTATGTGGCCGTAGGGGAGCGAGGCATCAAAGACCTCGGCTTCTCTAGGGCCAGCACATTGAGGGCGGCGCCCATCTCCTCTCCCTCGCTGCTTTACCTTCCCTGTCCCTAAAGAGGGCAGGTACCCATTGAGACCTGGGTGAACTGGGGGGACTGTACTGAAGCCAAGACGCGCAAACCATCACCAATCCACTTGGTGACCATGCTCTATGCTGCTCAGCCTTAGCTTGGGGAAAGCGAGTGCTCTGACCACTGAGCTATCCTGTCCCCTTGCATTTTATTAGAAGCTTAGCAAAAACATTGTCACACAGATAAAGAAACAGAAAGGCAAAGAGGCACACATAGACACTGAGACAAAACTGAGACGAACACAGTGAAATTATATCTGTTTATCTATTTTATTTTTATTTTATTCTTTTATTTCGAGGATAACGGTATAATTCATTCATTTATTTATTTATTTATTTATTTATTTATTTATTTATTTATTTATTTATTTATATCGAGGATAATGGAATAAGCACTCATGTGCTTTTTTTAAATCCAGTCCCCGTGTGTATGCAGTTTTGTAAATATTGTCATCTGTTCCCACTGGCACACAATGGCCTACTCTTACGAAAAGCGGAACAGGATTTAACATGTGGGCAAGATATTCTGCGTGTTCTATCCCCCATTCCACCCCTACATTATTAGCACACGTGTGCTTGTTTACAACCAGTCCCCATGTGTATGCAGAGAGAAAGAGACAGACAGACAGACAGACAGACAGACAGACAGACAGACAGACAGATAGACACATAGAGTCAAAGGACACAACAAGGACATACATCAAACGAAAAGTACAAAAGTGATCATCAGAACAACTGTCTTCCATCCCCACCCCCAGAATGACAAAGAGGAAGGAAAAATACCGAAGCAAAACAAAAAAAGAAAAAAAAAAACAGAAAAGAAGAGAGAAGAGAAAGAGGAAAACAAAGGGTGGGGATGGTGGTGGGGGGGGGGGGGAGGGGGGAGAGGTGTTAACTGTTCTCCCCCAAAATAGCTGGGAATGCAACAATGGGGGTGCGCTAAAAAAGAAAAAGAAAAAGAAAAAAAGAAGATGGCTGTGATGGTATGTGTTGATGTCTGTGACCTTGGCTTCAGATCAGTCCTCCCAGCCCAGGTCAGCAAGTGTACACATGAACACCTGACCTCACTTCACCCCCCCTCCCTGCCCCCTCCTCTCCACCCCCCACCCCCTCACTCTCTTCCCATCCCTCCTCCTTCCTCTCCCCCACCCCACCCCACCCCTACACTATCCCCTTTTCG
>CM060350.1:6566597-6571009 GCA_030674155.1 Stramonita haemastoma
TGGTGTGTGTGTGTTGTGTGTGTGTGTGTGTGTGTGTTGTGTGTGTTGTGTGTGTGTGTGTGTGTGTGTGTGTGTGTGTGTGTGTTGTGTGTGTGTGTGTGTGTGTGTGTGTGTGTGTGTGTGTGTGTGTGTGTGTGTGTGTGTGTGTGTGTGTTGTTGTGTGTGTTGTGTGTTTGTTTGTGTGTTGTTGTGTGGGTGTGTGTGTGTGTGTTGTTGTGTGTGTGTTTGTGTTGTGTGTTTGTGTGTGTTGTGTGTGTGTGTGTGTTGTGTGTGTGTGTGTTGTGTTTTGTGTGTGTGGTGTGTGTGTGTGGTGTGTGTGGGTGTGTGTGTGTGTGTGTGTGTGTTTCTAGCTTTTCCCTTACCTCACACACACACAGATTGGACACACACATACATACACACACTTACACACACAAACACACACACACATACACACACACACACACACACACACACACACACACACACACACACACACACACACACACACACACACACACACACACACACACACACACACACAGGGAGACGGAGATATATATATATATTTTTTTTTAATATTCTTTTATATCAAGGATAATGGGATAAGCACTCTTGTGCTTTTTTACATCCAGTCCCCGTGTGTATGCAGTTTTGTAAATAACATCTGTTCCCACCGGCACACGATGGCCTACTCTTACGAAAAGCGGAACAGGATTTAACTAGTGTGCAAGATGTTCTGCGTGCGTTCACACACGGGGCCTCGGTTTATAGTCTCATCCGAAGGACGTTTGGGGGAGTGGAGTCAGCACTGATGTTAACTCCAGGAGAAAAATCTCCTCGACCGGGAATCGAACCCGGGTCGTCAAATTGCGAGCGCAATGTTCTGACCACTAGGCTATCCCGTCCCCAGAGAGAGAGAGAGAGAGAGAGAGAGAGAGAGAGAGAGAGAGAGAGAGAGAGAGAGAGAGAGAGAGAGAGAGAGACAGACAGACAGACAGACAGACAGACAGACAGACAGACAGACAGACAGACAGACAGACAGACAGACAGATAGATAAACAGAGACAAATACAGACACACACACACACATATCAATATATATATATAGAGAGAGAGAGAGAGACAGAGACAGAGACAGAGACAGAGACAGAGACACACAGACAGAGACACACAGACAAACAGACAGACAGACAGACAGACAGACAGACAGACAGACAGACACACGCAGAGACTAAGTCAGATAGAGCCAACGTAATCTCTTCCCTTCCAGCAAACAAGAGGTGGAAGACTAACACCCTATCAATCTATGCCAAGGCTGCCAACATCATTGACAGGCAGGTTTTTTTAATGAAATTTAAAAAATTGACCAATGAGGATCCAGATCGATACTGACACGTCTCCTGATTGGTCAATGTGCAGTGGGTAGGATAGTTACATGCTTTCTGATTGGCCGGAGATGCATGGTGTGATTCCCTTCAAACAGGGTCAATCAAAGGACTCGTCTAAGAGAATCACAAAAGAAAAGACAACGATAACGAAGGCACGATAGAAATATAGCCAGATAAACATGAAGAAGGAAAGAAAAAAGAAAGAAAGAAACTAAGAACAGAAAAGAAGATGGAAACTGCAACACTAACAAAAGTAGTAAATGAAAAGAAAATAGAAACTATAAAAAAACACAGCAAATAAAAAAAGAGAGAGAAACAAAAGAAAAAGGACAAAGACTGTCCTATTTTGATAAGTCGCAAACACTCTCTCACCCCGTAGATAACCATATATGTATATCTGTATCTGTATATTTGTGTGTGTATATATACATATATATATATATATATATATATATACATACATATATATATACATAGAGAGAGAGACAGACAGACAGACAGACAGACAGACAGACAGAGATATACAGATAGTGTATCTATAATCATGAAAGGTCAGTAGAGTATACAATAGGTACTATAATTAGTGGAAAGGGTTTTTCACCGTTTGTGTTCAGCTTTACACAAAAGGACTCAGTTTTACTATGATACTCTTTACTGCAGAACATTGATTGTTCACACGTTTTGTCAACTCTACTTAAATACTCTCTCTCTCTCTCTCTCTCTCTCTCTCTCTCTCTCTCTCTCTCCTCTCTCTCTCTCTCTCTCTCTCTCTCTCTTGTCTCTCTGTCTGTCTGTCTGTCTGTCTGTCTGACTCTCCGTCTCTCTGTCTCTCTCTCTCACACCTCTCTCTGTCTCTGTTTCTGTATTTCTGTCTCTGTCTCTCTGTCTGTCTGTCTGTCTGTCTGTCTGTCTGTCTGTCTGTCTGTCTGTCTCTCTCTCTCTCTCTCTCTCTCTTCTCCTCTCTCTCTCTCTCTCTCTCTCTCTCTCTCTCTCTCTCTCTCTCTCTCTCTGCCTGTCTGTCTGTCTGTCTGTCTGTCTGTCTGTCTGTCTGTCATTCTGTCTGTTTTTCTGTCTCTGATGGTCTCTGTCTCTGTCTGTCTGCCTCTCTCTGTCTCTCTGTCTCTCTGTCTCTGTCTCTCTCTGTCTATCTGTCTGTCTCTGTCTCTCTCTGTCTCTGTCTTTCTCTCTCACCTAGTACTTCTCTCTGTCTCTGTCTCTGTCCCTGTCTCTGTCTGTCTGTCTGTCTGTCTCTATCTCTGTCTCTGTCTCTGTCTCTCTCTCTCTCTCTCTCTCTCTCTCTCTCTCTCTCTCTCTCCCTCCCTCCCTCCCTCCCTCCTCCCTCTTCTCTCTCCCTCTCTCTCTCTCTGTGTCTGTGGTAGGTACAGCAGCACTGTGTGATCAGGCATTCTCCGCTGTGCAGTGTTGTGTTGACTCAGGCACACCAGCAGCGGGGGACAGTGTCGCCTGATCCTGATAACCAGCCTGTACACTGACGGCTTAGCACCCACACCTCCCCTCCCCTCAACCACCTCTCTGTCAACACTAGGTGCCTGTCTTCAGGCACACACACGCGCGTACAAGCGTGCATGCACATGCATTGATAGGTTTCGCACGCGCTTCAGCAGACGCAAACACACGCATGCACGATTGCGTGTGCGTGCACTTACATACATACACACAGACACCACATACACACTCACATCTTGTAAATCTTGTCATGGGAACGGGTGACAAGATTGACAAAACTGCATACACACGAGGACTGGATGTAAAAATGCATACGAGTGCTTATTCCATTATCCTCAATATAAAAGAATAAGAGAAAAATAATTTTAAAAAATAAAACATACACACACATACACACATGCACGAAACACATCATCAGTGCTGACTCCACTCCCGCAAAAGTCCTTTGGATGAGACTATAAACCGAGGCCTCGTGTGCGAATGCACGCAGCAGAACATCTTGCGCACACGTTAAATCCTGTTCTGCTTTTTGTAAGAGTAGGCCATTGGGTGCCGGTGGGAACCGATGACAAAATTTACAAAACTGCATACACATGGGAACTGGATGTAAAAAAAGCACATAAGTGCTTATTCCATTATCCTCAATGTAAAAGAATAAATTTTAAAAAATATATAAATAAAAACCCACATATCCGTCTGAATACACACATAATTATCTGAACACACACACACACACACACACACACACACACCACACACACAACACACACACACCACACACACACACACACACACACATTTGATTAGAGGGGTGCTACACTTAACGCATTGATGTTGTTGGTGCAACGATTATGAAAATGTACGCGAGATGACTAACAAGTAATATTGAAAGCAGAGTAGAGGAAGCTGCATTCGGTTTGGGTGTGTACATATGGGCATATGAGTATGCGTGCACAGGCGCACGCGTGCGCGTGTGTGTATGTGTGTGCGTTTGTGTGTGCGTGTGTTTATATTTATTTATTCATTCACTCATTTCTTTATTCATTCTTTTACATCGAGGATAATGGAATAAGCGCGTATGTGCAATTTTGCATCCCGTCCCCGTGTGTATGCAGTTTTGTAAATTTTGTCATCTGTTCCCACTGGCACGTAATGGCCTACTCTTTCGAAATGCAGTACAGGACATAACGTGTGCGCAAGATGTTCTGCGTGCGTTTGCACATAGGGTCTGTATATATGCGTGCGTGTGTGCGTGCGTGTGGTCTCTGCATTTGCACGCGCATATATGTGCACACGTGAGGAAAAGCGTGCATACCTGTTAGTGTATCAGTGTGTATAGAACACAGGGTACTAGTGCAATGCCCTGTCCCACTGTTCAGCCTTACCCCACTGTACCCTGCACTGAAAACATGACAAGTGCAGAAACTCCAGCCCTTGTTACACTGGAGTTTTGGTGTCACCACTGACACCCTGTAAGACATCACATAGTATCAGATCATAGTGTGTGTGTGTATGTGTGTGTGTGTGTGTGTGTGTGTGTGGTGTGTGTGTGTGTGTGTGTGTGTGTGTGTGTGT